>JAMYHX010000077.1:0-117006 GCA_025529335.1 Rhizopus sp. PT2906 | reverse complement strand
TATCTAAAGGTCTGTGCTCCGAATACTAGTAAATGATGATACCTAATACGTACACTGACGTGTATTTGGATATATCACCATCATAAACCTTCAATCACTGAAAAATTAATTGATTTATCAAAAGAGTGAAGATATGGATATCGTATGAATAAAATGGAATCATGCTTTTGTGATTCAATAAGAAGCATGATAATAGACGCTTCACTATGGCTGACTGAACGAGATTTTGAGAGCATCGATGCACTCATATGGACACATTTTTTCTTAGTAAATGGATGTGCTCATCGAGCTAGGAGGAGAAAGCCGAAGATGTGCTTACGTGAGCACATTCATAGACTTAAATGAGCTTACATTTTGCAGGAAAAAATCTCACAAAATGTGCTTGAAAATATTAAAAATGGGAAAAAATAGCACTTGAATCTTGAAATAATGTTTTGGTTTTATTGTTTTATTTCATAAATTTATAACGATAAACGCTCTTTTATAATATATAATAATGAGCTGTCGTATTGGTATAATGGTATATCAATTCATCTAACGTATAAGAGATTTACTTGAACTAACCTTCATAAAATACTACAGTCATTACTCGATTTAGTGAGCATGGTGGGAAATGGAAAAGTATCCGTTAAATCTAGTTTTCCGCTATATAGAATCAATTTTTTGCGCTATAAAAAGTAAAACGGAGTACTAATTGAATATAATTTTAATTTTTTTTTAAAAATAATGCACATTTATTGAAGGAAGTTGAAAATTGCATAAAACTGTAAAATGTTGGATTCTAAAAGTAAAACAACTAGTAAATTTGGTTATTTTCTTATGTCTTTTAGTAATTACATAAGAGATCAGCTCACTTTATTATTGATTTGATACTATTCTATCCTGTAATGTCTTCAAATTTTGTAATACAGTGAACTCGTCAAAAACTTTTTCATTAATCCACTATATCGAAATAGTGAAAAGTAGCAGTGAAATTTTTTGATCAAAATTGGGAAAGTCAAAAGTGTCCGTTAAATTAAAATTCCCTTATTCATGAGTTCACTAAATCAATCCATGACTGTAACATGATGATAAACACATGGAATGCAACATTGTATGATTTGCATGTCAGACATCATGGTTTGACAACTGTTTTAAACTGGCAATTCGATAATTCCTAGTTCTAGTATAGATCATATAAATTACTCTCAAACAGATCTAATAGTTTATTATCTTTTTTTATTGTACTGTAGAAGAATTAATTAACTACATATTCTTTTTAGTTGTACTCTTTTTTAAGTATATTCTTGCAAACTCAATTATATACGACATCTTTTTTTTTTTTTTTTTTTTTTTTCAAATTCAAAATTTAGAACGAGGGTACGTATACTGGTCTTTTTCCGGAGCAAAACCGAGAGTATTCTTTTTTTTACATATTTTTGAGGATATCTCTGCTCAAAATAAAGGTTTTTTAAAAAAAATTAAGAGGGTCTGATGGAGCCCATGGAGTTCTATAACAGCAATAAAAAACAACTGCTTCTCATTTTAATAAATACTCTAAAGTTTACTACAAAAGATGTAAAAAAAAGGAAAAAAAAAAAAGTACTCAAAATTTGTTCATCCTTAAATATGCTATAAGGAGGTTGAAAACAAGTAAATTTTATTATCTTAAAATTTTAGTATAGCTTAATTGTTTTAAGAAATATTAGAGCTGAAAGTTTAAGTTTTTAGCAGTGAATTAATGATAAAAATATGAAGCATTAGCATTAGAAAAATAATACCAACTGCAAAAGAATGAGAATTTCCGGATACTCATTCTTAGATTAAACTTGAACATCTCAGGCCCATTGACATGTAACGCTTTCTTGGAGTTATTTTGTGGAAAAAAAAAGTTGGGCAGTGACGAAAAGCAAAACCCAGTTTTTAAAGAAAAAGACAGTGGATTTTACCTGTTTTGAGTCTTCCGTAAAATATAAAATGAATTTAAAAATGGGCAGCTTAACGTAGCCAATTAATATCTGTTAAGTAGTGTCTAAGGCATGTCCTTAAAAGTATTTAGAATGAGGTAGTTGCAGAAAAGAAGGCATGGTCCAGTTTTGAAAATTTAAAATCATTTATACATATATGTATATATATATAGCAACGAACGCTACCATAGTACTTGCAGGCTTCGATTAACCCTATTTATTTGCTATAAATTCATCAGAAAACATCTGTTTCTGAAAGTATATTCCAAAATTTTCATTTGGAACATGTTCTTCAAGCTGAGGCTCAGGATATAGGCAGATATTTCAAATCATCTCACATATAAATCAATCAATTTTCTTGCTTTAGAAGGGTGCATATGAATGTGTTTGGCTTTTTACACTTTAATGATTCAATTACACGTGGCATTACAGTTTTTAAGAAATGAATCCATAAAACTGGGATTGTAAAATGGAGTTTTAATAATAATGAATAATGATTCAAAAAAATGGATATTTCTTTCAAATATGTACATCAAAACTTTTGTTTCGTTTTACTCTTTCAATATATGCATTGTACTCAATATTTATTAATATATTTACTCATTATATTACCTCTGGTATTTACAGGAAAGTCAACCTACAAACCTAAGCAATGTTTACGCTATCGTGATAATGATATATTTGCGGAAACCTGTCCTGCGTATTCACAAGGCACAGTCGATTTTTCTGCAGCTCTCTTTCCAGATGCTGCTGTAATATCAGGTTTAAGCAAATCAAAAATTATAGAAAATTCAAATTGGGATAACCCGTTACAAGAAGTTCCGGAGAATAGCATTGATAATTCCATCAAAACATCGACTATATTTCAAACAAAAGAAACATATTCAAGCCAAACTCAAATCTCACAACAAAATGAAAATAAAATCATTACAAATACCAATAATACCAAAAAAGAAAGTGAACCCGAGGAAGGATCAACAGATGAAAAGAGAAAGCCATTAGTGTCATTTGAAGAATGGCAAAAAAAGATTGCTCAAATCGAAAACGACAAAGAACGTCGACACAAAAGAAAAACGTTGGAAGAAGAAGAAGAAGGGTCACCTAATAAAAGACAACAAATAGTTGATAGCATTGACGGTGGGTTTGCTGATGATTTTGGATCCATGTTTGAAGATTTGTTGGGCGGCGTTGGTGGAAAAGATAAAAAGAAACCAAATGTATATGCAGAAGGAGAGTATATTGCACCTAGTCAATCCGGTTCAGACAATAAAAACAAAAAGAAACAGCAATTTGCCGATGTTCGTATGAAATCGTTAAAGGAGAGATTCAATTACGCGTCAACAGATTGTGCAGCTACTGTGAGGAAAGTGAACAAGCAAGCTAAAGGAGCACAGTCTATCTTGTACGAGTCAAAAGATCAGTATTTGTTAAACAAATGTTCTGCTGATAAATTCGTGATCATCAACTTGTGCGAGCAGATTGTTGTTGATACCATTGTAATGGCAAATTTTGAATTTTTTTCTAGTACATTTAAGGATTTCCGTGTATATGCTTCATCAAAATATCCCTCGAAAGATTGGAGGCTTTTGGGTCAATGGCAAGCTAGAAATACTAGAGATCTCCAAGTTTTTAAAGTACCAGATAGTGGATTTGTTGAATATATGAAGATTGAATTTCTTACACACTATGGCCATGAGTATTATTGTCCTCTTAGTTTAGTCAGAGTGCACGGCATGTCAATGATGGAATATTATAACACTGTGGAAAGTCAGGATCAGAATCCTGTCTTGAAAGAAGAACATTTATGGCCTGCAGAGGTTCGTGAGCAAATTATTCAACCTCAATTTGATATTACAGATCCTTCTGAATCGTTTCCCGTTAAAATTGATTTTGACGAAGATGATGTAAAGCCAATAATTCCACCTATCAGCATTGCGGTTGAAACGTCTTCGTCTTCGACGATTGATAAATCAGAAACCATTAACTCGGATACTACATTTGAAGTAAAGATTGTTGAAACTATTGTCAAAGAACCTCATAAAGACGGCATTGTAGATGAAGTTGTAGAAGAAGAGACAGGAATTGTAGATATACCAGTTTATCAAATTACTAAACAGAAGAATCATGTATCTACTTCTTTTATTGAACCACCAACAGCAGCAAAGACATCTACCGAAGTAGCGAATGCTTCAGCACCATCATCAAGTACAATGTCGTTCTCAAGCAAGACAGGGTCTAAAAAGATTAAGGATCCAGTAAATACTGGCTCTACATCTTCTACAGAAAGAAAGATAAGCAGCGCTAGTAATAGCAGTAGTAATAGCAGTAGTAATAGCAGTAGTAATAGCAGTAGTGAAAATACTGTCAATGATAACAGCAATGATAACAATAGTGATGCTAATATAAAAATTAGTAGCGACGTTAATGATAGCAGTACTGTTACTTCTATTAATAATAATAACAATGAAGCATCTACTATAAATAACGATGAAATTGATACTGAGATCAAGAGCGATATTGTTCATGACAACGCTAATTTGACAGTTTCAACAACTTCTTCAACAACGATTGTATTACCACATAGTTCAATGCCTATTCCACAGCCACCACCGCCACCACCACCACCAAAAGTGATCATACCTAATACGCATCAAAAAGAAGGCAGTACACAGGAATCAATTTATAAAACTATCATGAAAAGATTAAATGTTCTTGAAGTTAATATGACATTATCACAACGTTTTCTCGATGATCAAAACAAGATCCTGAATGATGTGTTTATGGACATGGAGAAAAGACATCAAGATCAATTGATATTGTTGATTGGACATTTGAATGAAACTGCCAGCCATAAGATTGATAGCATGGTAATATTATAAGTGACAATTTGTGATGTGTATGCTCATATATTTGAAATGTAGAAGCGTCGCTATGAACAGTGGTATGAAGAGATGAAAGATCAAACCGAAAGTGATATGAGAGAAATGACTGCAAAGATTAGTATACTAGCAGACCAGGTATATTACATATAGTACGATATCAAATTACTGTTATTTATATGAAAAATAGTTATCGTTTGAAAGAAGAATATCAGTTTCTCAGCTTGTTATTATGATTACATTATTTGTATTTATGGCATTATCAAGAGGCACATTTAGTACACTTTCACCTGTAATGGCTGCACAACATGAAGAGAGAAAACGAAGGGAATCAATTGATCAATCATCCAGTTTATCAAAAGAAGCATTGGAAATTTTACAGAAATCAAGCGATAATTCCACAGATGCAATAGTTCCATCAATTAAAGCAACAATAACAGAAGAACCTAAACCGTCAATAATACGGAAATTAAGCGAAATACCAAAGAAACCAAATAATCCTAGAAGACATAGTGATAGTCCTTATCATATAATGAAAGATATTGACAACGAGGATGGTGTACCACAGAATTCTAGCTATGAATCATTAGGTATTGAGCTACAAAATGAATTATTGCATAAGAGATTAAATGATTTATCCCAACAACAACAACAACAACAACAACAACAACAACAACAACAACAACAACAACAACAAAGGCCGCTATTGAATAGCACTTCTAGAAAATCAAGTTTAGAAAGTTTTAAAGATGATTCTTCAACCATAAAAAATCGTAAAAGATCTAGCACAAGTCCACCATCTTCTACAATTATTCCATAGAATACAAAAAAATACTTAGAATAAAATAATAAACACCGATAGTTGTTTAAGGATATTCCATGATCCAATTTTAAGAAGTATTTTGTATCTTTGGTAAATAATAATCTTCAGATGAACTTTCTTTCATTCTATTTTTTGTTTTTGAATCATATTTGCAAATATTGAGATCTTATTACAATTAGGTCAAATTGTACTTGTTTTCACGCTGATTGCAGTAGTAATAATTTGTATGTGATTTATGATTTTTACCTTTAAAATAAATATAAATTTGCTACTATTAGAATTCATGAATATAGAAAATTTATGCAATGGCTTATTACCCATTTAGTTCATGATTTTTTGATGAGTGGAACATCAAACGACTTGAAAAATGCATTTCATTTGGTCTCAGCTACGATACGAAATCAAAATTTTCCTTAGAAGTGTCATTCTTTTTAAACCTAGTTTAGTTTTCTTTTTTTTTTTTTTTTTTTTTTTTTTTTTTTTTTTTTTTTTTTTTTAATTATGTCTGTTCTATTAACAAAGAAGCAATATCACGTGTAATTGCATTAAAGAATATTCTATTGGAAAACGTTAAGTTAGTTAGAGGCTTTGATAGTGTGAAACTGTATAGTGACAACATAGGTAGCACCTTAAGGAAGTGCCCATAGCATTAGCCTATTTTTGAGTGCATTTTTTAGTGCGCCGAGTGTTTACCATGGATTTCAAACTCACGCAGTTAGCTTTAATGCCACCAAAGATTGCTTCATGAATGTAGATGCCTGACAACTTCTTGCAGGACTAAACAAAAGCTATAAACAAATAAATAAATACTGTAGGTATAGTTTATAAAAGCTAGAACCTACGCGACTACTTTCTGAGGCTTGTAAACGTGTTTGCACTTTACGACAGAGCATCGATTTAGCACAACTTCAATATCCTCTGCGAACATTCCTTTCAACGCATAACCCCCAACAAATACTTGCAATAAGAGGATGCACTTGCAATTTTTTACCATAAGGGATATGATTTTTTGGTGTAAACTACGCGCACTAAGATATTCACGAAAGAGTTAATGTTACAGACACTACCTGTGACGTGGTCGATAAACCTCTTCGATGTGCAGCGTCATGTTAAGCTTGATCAGGATCAAACATCTTTCAATATTTCTTGGTGTAAGATAAGAATTTATCTTTTAAAGAAGGAATAGATAAAAAAATGTTGTATTTATTCTAATTTTATGTTGTCAGTTCTATCAACAAAGATGCAAGGACACGTGTAATTATGATGGTATCGTATTTTATATCCTAGAGAGTGAACTGGACAGCGTCAGGTTAGGCAGAGACTTTAGTAATGTGACGTTGTATAGTGACAACATAGGTGGCGGCCGTTGCACCAAGTGTTTGCCAAAAAAAAAAAAAAAAAAAAAAAAGCAAATTGCCTTATTTTCAAATACATTAAATTGCTGTCTCGACTTTTTTTATTACATCACATAAGCAAAGGCATTTACAGAGACGAGCAGGTTGATAGAAATTTAAAGTGATTATCATCAAGCTTTTGCCATGATTGTAGAACCTCTGTCGGCCAAAGCTATAACCACTATAATAAACATTCACAATAGAGTGAAGAGTATTCACTGTATTTTGATAAACAGAAAAAGGAGCCACATGCAGATTACTCTTGGGAATGGGATGCAACCAAAAGTAGTTCAAGTGGACACACCAATATAAATCAGTAGCTAACTAAAGTTCACTGATTTAACAAGTAGAGTCATTCTTAGTCACCCTTTGAGCATAATCGAAAAAGGAGAAAACCTATATTCTTTGAACTACACCCATCACAGGTATACATCTCCATTTTTGGACTATACATGGTTGCAATCGTCTGTAAGACTGTGACAACAGCCATACATATCCGATCATCGCTACACAAGTGCAACACGGAATGACTTGGCCACTTGAGCACTTGATCTACCTTTTCCGTCGTTACATGGAAAATGAAAAAAGTCGAAGCAAGAGCTCATCGTTCTTTTTTTGGAGTAACAATGTTTATTCAATGGATTGACCAATAATGGAAAGTGATACCATATTGCATACACACACAAATTATTGTTCAGGGTCATGTTTATTAAAAGAAAATCTAGGCAGAAAAAATATTATAAACATTTATTGTATATTTTTAGTACTTGGGAAAATAAAGAATGCCCTTCCACTTACACACTTGACCATGCAATTCAATAGCATGAGCTTAACTTCTTTGGCCAATGTCAATTGACAAAGATACTTAATGCCAACGCACGGCTTAACATGCTTTTACAACAAGGAGAAATGTAGATACGTACTATAATTAAGTTAACAAAAGAAAGAATAAACAACTTCATCAGACAAGAGATCACATTGAGAGCAGAGCATCAGGTGCATAAAGAGGAAAACATTGTCAATGGGCACAATATACAACAATAACACAAGAAGGTGGTAGCAAGCTCGTCCTTTGAGAAATACACGAGGGGTATAAGCATACACTCTGTTAAGCAGAACAGTCGTTCTGTACAATCTGTATTACGCAGCTTTTAGTATATATATAGTGTAAAAATAAAGTAGATCTGATGAAAAAGTAATATTGTTGCAAAAAACAAAAACATGATCTTATTCAGGCTTATATCCTTGATCTCAATTGCTGCTCTAAGCGTGAATGCTATCGATGTCGCGTCTATTTCTGAATGTCCAAAACTGGGTCCTAGGAATGGTACGGCAAAGGACGTTACTGATCTTCGTGTCGATGATATCCAAGTCATTGCTGCATTAGGCGATAGGTACAACAGAAATCAATACTGCAGTGGAAGGTACTAACCTTTTTATATTCATAGTATTATGGCTGGATTTGGCATGATGGGTATCAATAACGGTGAAGGAGGTACTGGGATTTTAAACTTTAGCTCAGTATTGGAGTTCCGTGGTAACAGCTATGGAATTGGTGGTGATACTGGGGCCGTCACTTTGGCAAACTTTATAAAGAATTACAACCCAAACGTACACGGTGCATCGACCTTGAGCCATCTTGCCTCTTTATGCTATGGTCCCTTGTGTATTCCGCCATTGTCCTTATGTAGTTTTATATTTATTGAATCTTGTCACTTCTTTAACACTTGTACTAGATCGACCCTTGAGAGATAACTTGAATGCAGCCCAAAGTGGTGCGATGGCAATGAACCTTGACTACGAACTTGACTACCTTATTCCTCGTAAGCCAGATATTATCATCTTATATAGAATATTGTAATAACTTATGTTTAGGTATCAAGTCTCATTTCCTGTTGAATGATGGATATAAAACTGCGTGGAAAATGATTACGATTCAAATAGGCAGTAAGTTAATGTTACATATATAAATGAGCATCTTTACTGATTGTTGTGAAAGGTAACGACCAATGTGCTTCATGTAACATTTTAACTTCAAAATACGTCACTCCAGAAGCTTATGGTAAATACGTGGATGCTGCCATTCAAAGAATTCAAAAGGAGGTTCCTAAAGTTGTGGTGAATTTGCGTAAGATACTATTCTGCTATACAGAAACTTGAGCCCTAACTTATGTCTATCTAGTTGGATCTTTTAAAGTCTCAGGAGTCTTTCCTTTAACTGCTGGTCAGACAAAATATTGTAAACCCAATGGCATCTTGGAAAATAAGATTGAATGTAGCTGTTCCGGCTCTGCAGACAAACTGGCAAGTATGGATGCTGTCTCTGATGGTAAGAATAAACAGACAAATTGATTAGTTCCTGATTTGTTGTGGATAGGATACAATAAGCAGTTGCAGGCAATTGCTGCAAAGTATCCAGGAAAGCCCGGAGGAACGTTTGCGGTCATGTACACTCCTGCTCCGATTGACTTGTCTTCTTTCCCTGTTGATGCTCTTAGGTATAGTATACATTATTTTTTACATTCATCTAATCTATCTTTTATAGCAACCTCGATTGTTTCCACCCTAGCTTGAAGGGTCATCGATGGATAGCAAAGGTAAGATTGATATACTCATTATATAAATGCCTTAATCCATATTACTTTATAGACCTTCTGGAATCAATTATTCCTCAAGAATTCTGAAAAGCCTGCCATCATCAAGTTTGACGAAGGCCAGAAGGTAAGAAATGGGGTTCGAATAAATATAGCATTCTAACTGAGTTTCTCTTTAGATTTATTGTCCTACTGATAATGATAGGTTGCCAACCATCTCTGTCTAACTAAAAGAATAATGAATAAAAAATAATGCATTATGCGTTTTATACATACCTAAGCGTTAAGGAATGCATTGCCGTTATGAATAGCACATTAAATCCAGGAGCACCGTTAGTCGCTTGAAGGACTTTTCATTGTCATGTTTTGATTTGTAAATAAAGATATCATTTATCTTTAATACACTATCCAAATCGCGAATTCCACACAATACCACAATATTTGAAGGACCAGGAGCAGATGTATCTTCTTTAGTAGCTTTCAAAATAGAACGAATGTTCTTGCCTACTACAACGTTCAATTATAAAACAAATGGACCTAATAGGTATTGCCTTTACCTTTTCAAAGTAATGGAGTTTCTTGAAAGTCATCATCACTCGCTTCAAAAGATGTGTTTCCGAATAATTTTGTTTGCATAAACGCAAACAAAAAAGAGAAACTACGGTAGACGGCTAAATGAACCCTTAATAAATGCCACATTGACTTTATAGCTTACATACCTTTATCCTTTATTTCGTTTTGCCTTTAGAGACTGAGGATTGTCATCTTTCTTTCGCTTCATATTGAAGTAAAGAGAAAAAGGGAAAGGTGGCTGTGGATAGCCCTGTCATGTTAAATTAACGATCGACAACATTTTTTATGAATTAATCATGTTTTCTTTAATAGTAAAATATTTCTCGTATGAAAAAGCGCTTCACATTTGACACATTGCACATCTTGCTGTGATCTCCGAAGTATTTTCTTTATAAAGTGATGGATAAGGATACTAAAATGGCACAAGATGTCATCTAAACACCAGGAGCAGTGATCAAGAAGCAGCAGTAAAGAAGGAAAAGGAGAGACACAGACTATAATGCAACCTACATGTTCCATTTGGATATAACAGTGCATAGTTCGTATACATGTATGCAACGTGCGTCTGGCCGATAAGTTGGAAGCCTTGCTCAAAATCACATTCTTAACGAAGACTATCTTTTCTATTGTTGCCTATCAATGTAAGAACGATGTTACGGAAGCTTCTATTGCTATACTACATAAGAATAACTACGGCAACTCCTTCCGTTGTTGGTAAATTCTGGGCACGTCTGTCACCTCCTTCGGTCAAACGCATTATCATAGAAGGATTGATAACAACATGCGATGTATTGGCTTCTGTTGAATCATTGTTGTCGCTGATAGTGCTGCTGATCTCATGGTAGCGCAATAGCGTTTTGATCAACAAGTAGTGTCAAGAGTGTGTCGTTATGTAAATCTGGATTGTTGAACCTATCCAAAACTCAAATACAGCAGTAGGTTCTAGCTTCTATAAACTATACCTACAGTATTTATTTATTTGTTTATAGCTTTTGTTTAGTCCATTTCGAAAAAGAAACAGAAGCTGCTGACTTTTTCAAAACATACTCTCAAAGAAGATCATCACTCTGCAAGAAGTTGTCAGGCATCTACATTCATGAAGCAATCTTTGGTGGCATTAAAGCTAACTGCGCGAGTTTGAAATCCATTGATTGAAGAAAGTCGCCAGCACTACATGCGCCAGAAAATGTACCAGAAAATAGGCTAATGCTACGGGCACTTCCTTGGGGTGCTACCTATGTTGTCGCTATACAACTTCAGATTACCAATGCCTCTGCCTAATCTAAGGCTGTTCAGCTCACTTTTCTTGATATAAAATACAAGTTTATCATAATTACACATGTTTTGGATCTTTGTTGATAGTCTGACAACATAAAATTAGAATAAATAACAACATTTCTTTTTTATTTCTTTCTTCTTCTTGAAAATAAACAAGATGATGATTAGTTTTGTTGGGCTACATCATAGGTAATGGATAGAGGTACGCCCGTAGTAGTGGTCTAATTTCTGATGCATTTTCTGGTGCATGTAGTGTTTCCCAAGAAAAATTATTAACAAAAGCTTTATTATAAAATCTCTCTACCATTCAAACACGATTGACGTCTGCAAGCACCTGGTGCCGCTGCAATACCGCCGCCACCACTTCCACCATTAATCCTTCCACCAGTAACAGTAGTCCTCTCACCCATATTAATGGGGATATTAGAGGGATAAAAAGGATCCTAAAAAAGCTAAAAGAAGAAGTAGAGATTGAAAGGGCTGCCCTGGAGCTGAAACTAAAAAAAAATAAGACATTTAGAAGATTACTTGTCTTTTGAATAGAATTTTCTTTTCAGATCTCAGTTTTTTTATTAAAATACTAAAGGAACTGTAAAATAAATGGTATAGTTTTTATGTTTATGAGTGAATTACCATATTAAACGCTTAAGGGCTTGGTCCAAAAAAGGTCTCCGTGCTATTGTTACCAGACCTATTACCCGAGCAAGCACGACATCGATATTAGGTGCTATCTCTGCTGCAAGTTTAATCGCAGTTGGCGTAAAAAAGTCAAGACCTGCAAAGAAGAAATAGCCTGAAGGATATATAAGCTCAAGGACTGTAACTGGTCACTACTTCAGTTTCTTAAAAACGACTCTTGATGAAACGGATAAATATCCACATATGAAAGGTCATTATATAGTGATGGATAATGCACCCATTCACACGAATGAAAATATAAAGAAGAATATTAAGTACCGAATATATAAATATGTGTACCTTCCTACTTATTTTCCTGAGCTTAACCCAATAGAGCAAGATAAGATGTTATAGGGTCTTTGCAGGAAGACACGTTATCAAAAAGAACTACGGAAGCTTGCAACGGCGTGGAAAAAGGTTACTTTAAAGGCTTTGTTTCGCATTCTTACAAATGTTGGGATAAATGTCAAAACAAAGAGTCGATATAGTGACCACAATAACACAACCATAAGAAACAGGTAAGCAACAATCAGATAAGCAATGAGTTTATTTTGCTTGCTGTAGATCATGCAATACTGAGAAGGTAAATATCAAAATTCCAAAAAAGGGAAAATTCGTTAGTGTTAAACTGAATCATACATAAAATGGTTTCTTCTTACTCAATGGTATTCAAATAGCTTACACTATGAAGCCAGCTCGTTGCACCACCACTTCATAGAAGCGTGTAATTTTCAGGTGAACGCGGCAAAAGTATACATATTTTGGTTTTAAAGTTGCAAGCTGAGCTTTGGACAAAAGGGAGGAAGGTCCTTCTTGAGTATTATTTTTGTCATAGCCGAAATCCCAATGGCTGCGGCTGACATCACGTCTCTGTTGTTGATAGCTCTTCCGCACTTAAAAGCTGGGCAATCTGGGTTTAAGCATCGTGATGTACTCAAGACTGGATGAACAAGAGGATTGTAGCAGTAAATGCAGAGTTGTGAGGTCATGTGCTCATCGGTGATGATGGTGGTTGCATGGCGTTCATGTTTTCTTTGTAGCCATTTGCCTCCTCTACGATCATATCCTCTGATGGTGCTTCCAACTCCTAATCCTTGGTTACCAATTGCCATAACTGGGTGAAGTATTTTTGAGCCTTGAAGAACAAATTTTCTCTCTTTGGAAGTCACGCGATCTTTGACGGTTCTATTCTTTACTTCCAAAGTTCTTCTTTGTCTACTTATCTTTTTCCCGTAGTAAAAGTTTCGTAATGTCTGTCTTTCTTTCATTGCGACCTATAGCCAATGGTTAATTCATGTCTGTTAAATGATCCAATATGACTTACAACAAAATATCTTTTTAATGACATAACATTGGCTGGTTGAACTTCTTTTGATAGTAAACTTAAACTACTTTCAATTGAGGGAATAACCTTCCCAAATGACTGTCAGTTATTCATGCCTATACCTATTTTAACTGATGGTACTAACCGTATTTTTCTTTTGTTTTTCAATACAGTATTGAAATTTGTTCTTCAAGCTTGAATGGTTAATTTCCGCAGCCGTTATTTTAAAAGCTTTAGGCAGCTGCAAGTACTTCTCTTTAGTCTTAACGACGGGCCTAAAAAGTTTAATTTTGTCAGCTTATGTCACAACGAAATAAATTATATACTTACAGACTATTATCAGGGTGGAATTTATTGTAGATGCTTCTTTTGCTGCTTTAACCTAAGATTTCAAGGTAGATACAGGTATGCCATACTTCCCTCCAACCTTGCTGTAACTAAGAGAAGTAAACATATACGTTTGGTAACCCTGTCCTTTTCTTTCTCTGAGTAGTTCTAGTACTGCAGCCTGTTAGTTTTTTTCTTGGCTATTTTCTCTTCCACTATGTTAAATTGTGACTCTTGAATTTGGTTTAGGACTTCCGTACTGAACACTTCATACATTTGAAATTTGCTTTGATCATTAAAGTCGTAGATATTGCTAGATTTGCTCATTAAGAAAGGAACATTTAGTTGAAAGCTCATTGCAGCTTGGTCGAACTTATTTTTCCAATTTAGTCGAAATAAAGATACACAAATGGACGAAATAAGCAAGTTCATTTGGTTAAAATTTATTTTTTATTGGTCGAATTTAGTTGCCGCATTGGTCGATTGAAGAAAGAATTAAGCAATACGTCACATAGATTATTTCCCCTCTTCTTCACTCAACATATCAATGTCTGACTTTGGCGATTTCAACACACCTTCCGAGGATCCTACTGCCGACTTTCTTGCTCGTGAAAGAGCAGCTTTAGGCGAAGATGCTGATTTATTCAACACTGAACCCATTCAATCACCTGCAGTTACTAATCTGATGACACCTTCCACTTTGCCCATGTCTCCCTCAGTCTTTACTGAACCAACTCCAACCATGTCCGCTCCACCTGTGGATAACACATACTCTTCATTTGAAGCAGAATTCCCCAAGGCTGAAGAATTAGAAACCTCACAGGTTTGCATTTGTAAAAAAGATGAAAGAGCCAAGTTTACGAACATGTCTCTTTTATATAATAGGCATTTTATAAGGCTTTATTACCAGAAGAAGAACCAGAGACGGTTCGGTAAGAATGACTGCATATCTCAATAATGGATTAACTTAAACTTGTTTATAAAGTCATTGGCGTGAGAAACAAGCTGAAGTAATTGCCGAGCGTGATGCTGTTTCTTCAAAAAAGAAAGAAGACCTCGTTAAACAGGCTCGTGAAGAAATTGACAAGTTTTATGAAGATTATAACGATAAGAAGCAAAGAGCGATTGAAGAAAACAGGTAAAAGAAGAAAATAACCAGAAAAAAAAAAAGAGGGATGTAGCTTATCCCCTTTTTTATAGAGCTCGTGAAGAATCAACCGAAAAGAATCGTGAAAATATATCTTCTTCAAGCAATGTCTGGGAACGTGTTGTGAGTGAAGTTGATATTAAAAGTGCCAAGACAGGTTATCATACAAGGGATGTCTCTCGCATGAAAGAACTCTTGCTTGATCTTCGAAAGGATACGTCTGCTCCTGGAAATGTTGTAGCTTAATAAAGATTATGTGATTTGGTGGAAAAGAGTGTTTCTAGTGCAAAAAGTAAAAAAAATGTAACATGTCACTCTCTACATACACAAGACAACAATGTGTTCTTTCTGGATTCAATTCTGGGAAAACTCGTTCAGTGGGTAGTATGTATCCCCTTCATTTTACTCGAGTATACTCCAATAGACTACGTTTCTTTAATTAATAACTCTTTAAAGCAATTGATTAATCAATCTTTATAATTACTGTCTGTCACACAGACTGTGAGCAAATTATTTTTGATATCTATAAATAATACTCTTCCCTTTTTTTAATTTCTTTATTTTTTTTTAAACTATTCCCATAGCAACAATGAAAGCAACATATACTTTGGTTACTCTATGCTTGTTATTTCATCTTGCATTAGCCGATATCTATAACCAACTTCAATTTATGAAGATTCTTTCTCCTACAAACGGACAAAGTATACAAGCCGGAGAAAATGTTACTATTAAATATGTGATGCAACCTCTTGTCTATAGTAACTATACATTATATACTCTATACTCTTGTTCTTATATATATATATATATTTAATTATAGATCATGTATCAAATGGGTATGCAAAGAATATCGTCATCAACTTTCATAAAAGATCCGGAAATACCAAGCAAGAAGTGATTGAAAATATATGTCCTACTTGGTAATACGAAACACTAGTAGTTTATCTTTTTTCTAATTCCTTTCCTAGTCCACTTGCTGCTAAACAAGACAAATATGTTACTTATACCAAACAATGGACGATTCCCAAAGATACAACCCCTGGTTCTTATGCATTTGATTTTGTTGAAACTGTTCAGCTTCGTAGAGGAGTGATCACCTCTTCTGAAACAGTTAAAGTGAACATTGTGGACAATTAAGGGATATTTAAATCGCGTCACCTTTTGTGAGAAATAAACTTTTTCCCCCCTTATTTTTGTTTCTCTTTCTTTTTTTTTTTCTTATTTTACTTCTTATTGTTGTACTTTTTTTTTATGTTATCGAAGCCCTTTTGTGGTTGTGGAAATCAACAAGAAGTAAAGAAATAAACCAGTAACAGATGAAATAAAGAAAAAGAATTTTTATTGTCAGAAAGTCAACAATTATTAATATTATGTAGAGTATTACCCAACCAATCTATATCAACTCTTGTTACAGAGAAACGTAAAGTGTAATAATAGATCATAGTTATCAACTTAAAGTATATATAATTACTATCTATGTAGCATACTTGATGGAATAACACCCTTATTGTTCTTTATTGTTTCGTGCACGTACTTGTCTATCAAGTATCATCACAGTCATGATTACACTTTTGGTTTACCTACTGTCAAAGCACTTTCCATGTTTAGGACTAGTCTTTGCTTATTGATCGTCACTTTACTGGAAATAAGCAACTGGGCATTTTTATTCGCTTGGAGATTAGAGAGTGTTATACTAGAAGGAAGGCCTTGTAAGGGACCACCTCTTTATCAGATTATCAATCCTGGACTGGCCTTTATTTCAAGAGTAACATGATCTATATATATATACAGCCTATACTAATCTACATACAGTTTTATGTTCTAGTCCTCATTATCAAATCATTCACCGCAACCAAGTTTACTAGATACAACACTCATCTCTTGTGCTTTTATTCCATCATCTTATTGTCAGCTATTGTACGAGTATTTGATTACATCTTTACAGACAACAAATGGTTTATATCATCATCCATCGAAATATATTCTGCCTTGATTGATTTCGGTTTATGCTTTATATTATGGATGACCATCATGACTGCACCTTCCGAATTAGATCAAAGAGAGCTAATCGATTTTGAAGATAATGACGACAATGTGCTTGTAATGCAAGATGGAAATGTAATTCGAAATGTACGTGTACGTCTATTACAAAAGAAGGAGGGAAAATAATGGACATCTTTTTGTGTAGGGTCGTATACTAAGTGCAGAACCAACCGCCTCTCCACTTTCATCTATTACCTTTAGCTGGATGAACCCTCTGTTGAAAGCTGCCTTTCATTCTCGTCTTACAGTGACCTCTTTATGGGAATTACCTGCACGACAGAGAGCAAGAGAGAATTACCGTCTATTTGCTGAACAGCAAAGAGCGTCGACTGTTATCACTGTCTCATCGCTTTTACAACGGATATTCAAAGCCAACCGAGCGATCATCATACATCAGTTTGTCACAGCAATTGGAGCTGTCATCTTTCACTACGCCAACCCTTACTTTTTACGTCAGTTATTGAATTACATTCAAGTACATCAAAAGGAAGACAGGGTGGATAGGGAAATAGGTTACTTGTATTGTTTGGCATTGTTCATCTGTAGTGTGATCAGCACCCTAATAGCTTCCCAGTCCTTGCTTTGGGGCAGACGATGGCATGTCAATATTGTTCACATGCTCAACTCGGAAATATACGCGCATGCCCTTCGTCTCAAGCAAGCACATGATATGTCTGAAGACGAAGAAGAAGAGAAATCGAACTTGATCAACCAGGACACAGAGCGGGTCGCAGAACTAGCTTCTTATCTTCATGTAAAGACGTACATATGCGTGAATACCTGTCATATTAATATTGTCTTGTAGATCTTTTATACTTGTCCCCTTGAAATCATAGCAGGCGTCGTGTTTTTGTATCAAATACTTGGTACTGCTTTCCTAGCTGGTCTGATCGTTATGGTCATTGCCTTACCATCCACTCATTATATTAATCAAAAACTCATGAAGGCCCAAACGCATTTGAATGATGCCAAATCTTGGAGAATTCGTTTGCTGAAAGAACTTTGTGAAGGTATGAAGACGATCAAAACATTAGCTTCAGAAAGAAGATGGGAAGATGCAATTTCTGTAAGTAACAAAAACAACCTTTGCCACGTACACGTACATATATATTATATTGTAGAGTGCTCGAGATGAAGAACTTGTCAAGTTGATCAAGGTATATACACAAAACACCTTATTAAACTTGATCTGGTTTGCCATGCCTGTATTTGTAACTACGACATCATTTGCATGGTACACACTTGTCGAAAAGAAATCATTAGATGCTAGGTAAGTATTACGATATCTGAAACGATGGAGGGAATACATTGTTTACTTGATATTCTCTATATAGCACTGCATTCGTCAGTATTGTGTTATTTGGCATGTTGCGTGATCCACTAAATGTCGTTCCCCAAGCCTTTATAGCCTACAATGATATATATGTTAGCCTTGGCCATGTTGTCCGCTTCTTGAATACTGAAGAAAAAAGAGATGATGCGGAAATCGTTACTACATGCGACAGTGATAACGACGATGGCGATCATCCTTTTGACTATGAAGAGCAATCAAAGATCACGCTTCGTACTGCTGTATTTAAATGGTCCAGTGGCAACGACGCTTTCAGACTAAAAGTGCCATTTGAACTCGAGATTCCATCCAGCAGGCTCTCTGTTCTTTCTGGACCTTCAGCCTGTGGTAAGACAAGCCTGCTGAAGGCCTTGCTTGGTGATATGCCTCTAGATTCAGGAGAGAGACCCCTTTTGCCCTCTCGCTTTTTGTGTACAGCTAATACACATAAAAGCCTTGTACGGGATCCTGTATGTCCATTGTTTTACTTGCACAAGGTTGCTTATGTGTCACAGATCGCTTGGATTGAACACACGACTGTAAGAGAAAACATTTTGTTTTCAGAGTCTTGGGACGATGCAAGATATAGAACCGTTTTACATCAATGCGATCTTCTAAGGGACTTATCACTCTTTGAAAACGGAGATTTGACCGTTGTGGGCGATAAATCAACTATATTTAACAATGGTGTCAACATAGGTACGTGTTCACAAACAAAAGAAAGGGCCCGCTTCTGACTGTTGCTTTCATAGAGGCACTGTATCACAAGATATCGCTTGCTAGAGCTGTTTACTCAAGAGCAAAGACTGTGCTGATAGATGATATCTTTCAAGTGCTCGGTAAGACAGTATCTACTTTTATATACGAAAACTGTATTCGTGGCGATCTGATGCGGGAAAGAACCGTGATCGTTGCTGCGGCCTATCCTGACATGTTTTGGGCCCGCGATGCAGCAATTTTTATCCATATTTCTCTTGTCTCCAACGGTCAAGGTGTAGTAGATTCTGTCGAAACTGATCCGGAAAAGATTGTGGGAATGATTAAGCAGCGACGGGCAGACAGATTGACACTGGTCGATGCCGTAAGACATTATGACATTTTTGGAGACGTAGTGGATGTCCTCTTTGAGAATAATAGTGTTATGGCGGGCGTCTTTACAGAAGACGAGTTTTTTGATGAAGCTTCGATCATGCCAGCCTCGATTCGGCTACTAGACGAAGAAGAGAATGCTAAAAGAGACTATGCCTATGCGACTTATCTATCTGCCTGTGGTGGATGGCAGTACTGGTCGTTTGCAGTGTTATTCACTCTCTTGACATGTATATCAAATATAGCAGAGAGTTATTGGCTAAAGGAAGGTAACCTGTTCATCTTCACCCTATACGGCCACCCAAAATAATCATGCTTGGTTTTATAGGTTTGGTCCATGACTTATCCAATACGTATCTACTCATTTGTCACCAATTACTACGTACTCGTTTACTTGGCCCTTAGTCTTATCGCCGTCCTGTTTAACTTTGTTCGCACCATTATTCAATACCGTGGATCCCTTCGTGCCTCTAACCGACTCTTTTTGGGCCTCTTGAGGTCAGTGTGTCATGCTCCTATTCAGTTTTTCGAAATAACGCCACCAGGTCGGATCCTAGAAAGATTCATAAAGGATATAGAAATAGTCGATGGAAGTATAGGATGGCAAGTTGGATTTTTGCTACAGATGGCATTTAGCATTATCGGAGCTGTGTTTACAATCGGTATTATATTGCCAGAGTTCTTTATAGTCAGTACGGTTGCAAGTAAGTATGACCTGTTTGAAAAGAGGGTGTATTCTAATTCCTTTTTTACTGTCATTAGCCATAATTTATCTTTATATCGGCATAATATATATTAAAGCCTCTAAAGAATTGAAAAGATTAAACGTCAGCAGTCGCCCACCCATCCTTCATCTCTTCTCTGATACATTGACTGGATTGCTAACAATACGAGCCTATGGTGAAGAGTGGACAATGATGAAAAAGATGTTCAATAGACTCGATGACAACATGAGGCCATTTTATACTCTATGGACGACTAACAGATGGCTCTTTGTGCGTGTTGAATTGCTAGGCACCCTTTTATCCTTGTTCATATCCATTTTGCTTGTCTATAAAATGGACATCATTGATGCCGGCATGGCAGGTATTGCACTAACATTTTCAACAAACCTACAAGAATATGTGTACTGGCTGATGCGACAGTCGACGGCTGTGGATATACATTTTGAATCAGTCGAAAAGATCAATGAGTATATGAATGCTCCTCAGGAACCGCCTAGCATTGTTGAAGGCTCCCGCCCACCTGCTTCGGTAAGTCTATTGTGTTTACGTGACGTATATGAAGCTGACATAGAAACAGTGGCCTACAGCAGCAACGATTCAAATCAAGGATCTCATGGTTAGCTTCAATCATTCTGAAGTGGATGCTGCACTAAAGCACGTTACTCTCAATATCTACTCGGGCGAGAAAGTAGCACTAATCGGAAGATCGGATGGAGAAAAGAATGCGCTAGTCTCCAGTCTATTTCGCTTTGTAGAACCCATGGCAGGATCCATAAAAATTGATGGTGTTAATATTGCTTGGGTAAAAAAAAGTACACATCTGGGCAAAGTATCCACAGGCTTTAATTTATTATAATAATTAGATTGGTGTTGAAGATTTGAGATCACGTATTACATACATTACGAAAGAAAGCTGGCTATTGAGTGGAACAGTTAGAAGTAACCTGGATCCATTTGGGGAATACGAAGATTATGCACTTTGGCAAGTCCTATACAAGGTTTATCTTGCCAAGCCTCATGATCAGTCACAGAGATCCAGCCATAGCGGCAGTAGCGGTAGTGGTCTCAAAGGCTTACCCTTTTCTTATATTCATGATCTAGATTATGATATTGGTAAAAATGGATCTCGTTTTACCGTTTGCCAGAGACAATTACTCTGTATTGCGCGAGCCTTACTTCAGGACTGTACGAGACTGGTCGTTTTTGAAGAGGCTGATTTGAACATAGAGTCTCAAGAGATCATTCGATCCGTGATAGATCAGGAATTTCAAGAATCCGTACGTTATGATTATCATCATTTATTATTTGCTCATGCTTCTTTATAGACACTATTGGTCATACCTTATTTACTACGTCAAGTCGTGTATTATGATAAGGTGATTGTATTTGATCATGGAACTATTGCCGAAATGGATTCACCTGGAGAACTGCTGAACAGACAAGGTAGTTTGCTACAGCTGTTGTGCGATAAAGCTGGCATTTTGGATGAATTAACACTAGATATTTTTTCATAAGAATTGATTCTCTACAAAATTATGTAATAAAGCTATTGTGTACAAAAACCAAGAATATAGGCTTCCTACTATTTTTTTTTTATTTATAACAAAAAAAGTGCGAGCGAAAGTGTAGTTCAACTCTCTATTTTTTTGCATGTGTTTCTGCGGCAAGAGTTAAGGTGTACTGCAGTGCGTGTATAGTTGTATTAAGCGATTGTGTGTTTATTGCTTGCTAGCTTCAAGTTTAGCATAGTAGGCATTTCTGCGGTCAAGACTGGGAATGTGGTAGGTGTGCCAGAAGTAGTAACCAGCACCGAAGCCAATGACGAGAGAGACTGAAATATCTCTGATGATTTTCTTGCGAAGAGTGCCAGTGATGGGAGCAACCATTGTAATTAATTTAATAAGAGAAGAGGAAAACTGACTGAAAAAATCGTCCGTCAAAAAAAATAAAAAATTGCCTGGGCTAGGGGCAGCGCGGTTTCAAGTTTATATGACGTAAATGCTATCGCCCAATCAAATAAATTTATCATCTTATGCTCTCAAAGAGATACAAAATAAAGAGACATGCTTACGTGAAGTATAAAAGCTGACTGGTAGATTATATTGAATAAACGATGCAGGGAAAGAATAGAAAATCGTGCTATTATGCCTAATAAAGCTGATATAATGTCCATGCAGCTCTCTTTTCTTACTGCATTTCTGTAGCTGATACATAACAAGCATATTCATAGTCCCAGCAGCGTGCCAGTCAAACTCTTGTGCCTGAGTTCCAATGACTTAGCTTAAATGGTCACGAGTTGCCTTTTTTCCATTAACTAGAAATTCCTGCTGTGCAACTTGCAGGTCGTTTTCTTCTTTTTCTAAAAAAGAAAATGTCGTCGAAACGATTAAGCCTTGGCACGCACTTTCTTAGCAGCAAAAAGAAGGAGGATTTGACTGAATTGTTTCAAAGTTTTGATAAAGATAACGATGGAAAAATATCCTGTCAGGAATTTAATGAATTATTGCATTCAGCTGGCATTAATAACACAACAGCAGTTACCATTATGGTAATTAAAACAATGATCTATGATTATATATTCATATATAGATTTTTAGGTCAAAGAAGTCAGTAATGATAACTACTTGGATTTTGAAGGATTCGCTAAAATTATGCGTCCTACACTATCCGATCCACATGGAATGACAAAAAAACAACAGGAGCTAAAAGAGGCATTTGATGCATTTGATAAAGATGGAGACGGGACTATCAACCAAGTTGAATTACAAGCAATGATGGAAAAGCTAGGAGATAAGATTAGCTTAGAAGAAGCTAAATTATTGATAGATGAGGTCGATTTAGATAAAGATGGAGCAGTTAACTTTAATGAATTTTCAGTCATGATGGGTGTGCCTGTGAATAAGGATATTAAAATAAGTAGACCACAATGTCCTCATCAGCACCATAGGTTCTCTATTAGAAAGTTCTTTTGTACTCATAAATAAAAAGCAGCTCAGCAAATGAACCTGGTTACACGTGTCAATCAAGCAATTTATACATATAAAAGTTGTCTATCTTTCTTTTCACTTTTTCTTTCCTCCTTGTTTATAATCAATTTACATGTTTACAGACTATTACAAGATACTTGGGCTATCAGAACAAGAGCTGGATACTTTACATGAAGGTAACAATAAACTGGCTGACAGATAGGTGGCTCATATTATTATATTAGTGTTCCGAATTTATGCGCAGAGTACACAATACATAAACATTCAACAGTTACAGCAAATCTTGACGGAGATTGATATCTCAGTGTCAACTGAATCAATAAGAAAGACGATTGATCTCAATAAGGATAACAAGATTGATTTCTATGAATTTGTTATTGCCATGTCTTACTTTATACCATCCAACCAAATAGAAAAAGAGGATAGAGATATGCTGTCATGTTTTCTCTATTTTGATAAAGATCACGATGGACGTATCAGTCAATCAGAATTGGAAAGTGTCATGAAAATGCTGGATGCACAGCTTAGTCCAGAAGAGATAAAAGAAATGATTAAGTTAGCTGATATCAACAAAGATGGTTTTGTAGACTTTGAAGAATTCAGACTATTGGTTGCTTCCAATTGAATCTCTTCCTCATTATATGTAAATAATAAAATACTCATTTAGAAGAACAAAGAATATGATATGAAAAAGCCTACATTAATGTGATAGATATCATTCACAAAGAAAGCAGTCTATGGGATTTGATATTAAAGAGATGATAACTTTTTTTTTGATTCATGCAGACAATTACATGGCATTCATTATTTAGCACAGGCTACACTATCGATATACAACTGACACTCCCATTTAAGACGCTACTAATGACGTATTAACAGGTTGGCCCTGGTGGAAATACAAGATGGCAATAAGACCATAATCATACATGATGAGTATGCAATTTTACGGAAAGATAAATACACTGGATGCCATAAACAGAGAACATGCTGCCAAAGCTATCAAGCAAGAAAGTAAAAGCAATTGATGATTATAAAAACGCCACATTACTGAAGAAAATGAATAATCCTTTAAGCATGTGTAATAGACATGCTTAATGGCGTATCTAGTGATATATTATAGTACAATCAAAATTAAGCATGACTCTAGCCTCCTTCGTAGTATGCATGATATCTTTATTCTTGTTCTACATTTATATGCCATGCGCAATCATTGACTCTACTGCTAATATTAGTCATCTACTCTCAGTATTCTTCCGTATCTGATCTTTCTCGGCAGAAATTAAATGGTACAAATACATCAATGACAAAGCATAAGTGACACATACAGTGCTTCCAAAAAGCAACGTCGCCGACCAATCAATATCAATTTTGCATTTTCGGAAATGGAAGTCGCATTTTTGAAAACCATGTCACTTTACTTGAAATGATGTCGCGTCACCGTGATTTCTTAGCACTCGAAAAAAATATTAAGTGAATTGTAAAGCATATGAGACGCGTTAAGCAACTTTGATGCACTAATAAGCAGACATTCATCTTATGTACTCTTTATCATTCTTTACTGAGGCACCACTATCTCATATGGCAATTTTTAAAACCAGCCCTGTCCAAAAGCATTCTGAGTGGACACCTTTCGACAGAAACTATATCATCAGCTAGCATGATGCAGAAGCAAGTCCAGCTAACTTGGACTATCAGATAAAAACTTTCAAGAGACTGTAGGTCATCGTTAAGAAAAGTTTACGAAATAGCTTCAAGACAACATATCAAAGCTAGCAAGTATACTGTTTTATTAAAAATAAATTTCATAAAGAGGATAAAATTATGACGTGTATGAAAAAAATAATTGGCGCATATTAAGAAAAGTATTTACGCAAAGATTAAAAATAAAATACATAAAAGGAGGCGGCATACAAATGAGAGTAATTAGCACCAAGGAGAGAGAATATAAAGAATCATACAATTAGTTATGTAAGAAAATTATTATTATTATTATTATTATATATAACTTACCCCGAAGGCATCTAGATGTGTCCTAGCGATAACTAGGACGGAAAATCATCGTCTAAACGTATTCTAGTTCTTGGTTGCTCCTGATCGTCCACTCTTCTTCGACGTCTTGTAGGAGCAACAGCAACCCGGCGAAACCTATAAGGAACCATGCCATTACGTCGAAGCCCACGAAGGATGTGCATGTAGTTGAGGCAAGCAGCAACATCCCTGTTCCATAAGCGATATCTATCTGGTGCTGCCATGGCGGGTCTACAGTATGGATTGGTGCATCACTTGCTCCAAGACGGCTGAAGGATTCTCATCTATATACTCCAAGATCACTTGCTTGTGTTCGTCACGAAGCATACGCGAGCGACCGGTTTTCTTATGCTTTATAAAAATACTATCAGGATCTATTTTGTACATTTGGGCACATCTTTGAGCTGTGCGAACATGAATACTTAATTGTTTTGCAGCAGCTGAAGCACTCATAACTTTCTCAAATATCAGTTTAAAGAATCTAACTTTGTCTTGATCCGTATAGAGTGTGTACGCTCGCTTACTCGACGTCTTCTTCATGCAAACATCTACGTCATCTTTTGCATCTTCATCTACCATAGAACCTATGTCGAAATTATTCTCCTGAGGCTGATTATGCAAATACTGAGTGTGTGAACTAACTGTTTCTAAAGCATATCGCTCCTCGTCAATGATGTAGTCTATAGGCTCAGGTCTGCCGTATTCATCAACTGCATTACCGTGCCCGTCTTCGTAGAAAATCTGAAAGCTCATTTTGTAATACTCGGCTTTTAATGAGAAAGAGAGTAAAAAGAGAGCTGACAGTGCTTTCATGCTTAATATACACATATTTTGTACGACAAGGCTCCTACATATACGACATTCAATTTGTCAGCAAGCGAAATCAACCAATGGTAAACGTGACAATAGAATTTAACGATCGCGAATTTTACTCTTGGCATCAGTGTCAATAATTTTTGGAAAAACTGTATAGCATCTAGTACAAAGCAAATATCATGTCAAAGTTCCAGTAACGGATGCTTGTACCAGCCTTTATCAAGGATGTTCAAAAGTAATGGCAACAAAGCTTCGATACAGGCGACTCAGCATGATGAATGAAGATTACTTCTAGAACTTGTAGGGAAACTTATAGCAGTATACTTTCCTAATATCTGCTGTGATATTTGCCAAATAATTTGTTATAAGTCAAAAAGATACATGCTCTCAGATTCAATAAATGACAGATACCATGAATCAGCATTGTAGGCTTAATATGAGGTAGTATGTTAATATTTAAGATAAAAGTGTAGCTTTATGTACAAAATATATTACTTATATGACGCCAAAGGATGTAATATTCTTTGGCTTAAAGGTAGAGATATGTACGTTCAGAGGGAACTAATTGATTTTTCATTTATCTTATCAGTATATGTTAAGGTGAATGTTGCGCCTAAATACTCAAACATTATTGCACAGCATAACATTTTGCATTAGCCAAAACTAGCATTTAACTATAACTAAACAGAAGATATGCAAACGTGGAAAGAGTCGTTAGTAAATGAGAGTCTTGAAATTTTAGATTGATTTAGCTTTATTTAACGTGTGTCATGATGTCTGTTGATATTTTTCCTCAAAACAAAAGCTCAAGGATCATCTAAATGGAATTATATACGTAATGGAAGTATTAAAAATTCTCATATCTTTATTATTATTTCACTATACGTTTTCTTTTCATCAAAGCAAGGTGAAAAAGCGTTTGTTATAATTATTGTGTATTAATACACAATGACTCATCCAAAGAGAGCAAGAAGACAAATAAACGCATGGTAGAAGTTAATTTTTTGTTATTTTGCGAAGATAATTGCATAAAAATAGGTAAAGCAAGCTTTAAAAAGGCTTAATAAGTTCTATAAAAAAAAATATCAAAAGGAATATTATAAAAAACAACACCTCTTATTATTTTGGTTTATTGGTTATTTTTTCTTCGTAATCAAGTATAAAAGTGAAGAGAATTTGTAACTACTTTTTTTATAGGAAAATTGGGACTTAGCATTACGGTATCCTTTTTTACGTAGACGACACTACATGTGGCTTCATAGTCAAGGTCTATCAAAAAATAATTTTTTTATAGCTTTTAGCGTTTTGTTTCAAAAAAAAAAAAAAAAAAAAAAAAAAGCACAACCTTTTCTTTTTCTCTTCCTTGAAAGATTAAAAAGGATGTAATAAAAAAAGGGGGTTATTTATAAAATATAACAATAAAGTGCCATGTTTGTAAGGCTTGCTTTATTCAAGGTGAACTCTGTTGCATTTGCTCTTATTTTGCAAGTAATAGACATAAGTTCATCTAAATTTTATCATTGAATTAGACAAGGTTTATTATTTATAGAGAAGGTGCATCAAATAGCTTAATAGGCTCATTTGTGTACATAGGGTGTAATTGTCTTTCGATATAAGTCGAAAATGTACTCGAATTTGTGCCATAAAAATCGAATCCTTGAGCTGCAATAATAGCATCGATCATGGGAATAAGATAGGATTCCAAATGAACATTGTCTTCAGCAACCTTGATCTTGGCCAGTTCTTTTAGATCGGATTTGAAGTCAGAAAGCACAAAGACACATGGGAAGGTCTTGAATATCTTTTGGAGCAGAGGATGTTCGCGTGGGTTTGGACAATCTGTGGCAATATATATGGTTGTTTTTGCAAACTGGTTATTTCTCCCATCACTGGATTGGCATTTGAGATGATGTTTGGTGGATGTTCCTAGCCTGGCTTGAAGAATCGTATCAGGAGGATGAGTCACTTGGATGGGTTGCTGAGCGGCTTCAAGTACGGGTGTATCTCTTAACTGCTTGACTTCATAGTTTGTGTCCTCTTTTCTATCATCATCATGTCTGGTATCATATTGTGCCACTTCATCTACTGTCAAATCTGTATACTCATTCACCAGCTGATGGTAGATATCGTCTACATGAATGCTTGCTCGTACCTTAAAGAGTCCATCTCCAACTCTGAAATGGATTCCGACAAATTGCTTAACGCCGCCCAATTGATTGATAATTCGTGATGCAGTCTGAAGCAGTACAGGATTTTGGAAAACCATGTTTCTTCGTACCCATGTCAGCAGATCTTTGTGTTCCTCAGACTGTGCCAGCACACGGTAGGACCCAAACAAAGATCCAAAGTGAATAACCTTGGCTTTAATTGCCTCAAGTGCATCCAATTCGAGACGATGAACAAATCGCTGTAATGGTGTTTGTGATTCGGGAAGGTCATAGATGCGATAGTCAAACGGTGAGTTGTCCTTGATGAAATAAATATCGCTTGACAGCTCGTCACGTATCCACTCTAAACTCATGTCGTTGCGGAATATAACCCGTATTTTCTTGCTAATTCCTTCAAAGTCGTAAAAGAACGTCCATGGTACAGATGTCCAGTGAGAATAGTTGAGACATTCTGGTGGCAAAGGTTCACCTTCACGAAGCTGTCCGCAATACTCAATGCCATTTTTGGTTTGAAGCAAAATGCGTTCATACATCTTGTCAAATCGTAACCATGGGAACGCAGGACTGGCTAGATACACAGGTGGCAAAAGTAAGGTTCTGTTCAAATAGGAGGCAAGCAAAAATGCATTTTCTAGTGATATACGCTGATTATGGAAACCTGAATGAGGCAAGTAGGTAATAAACTTTTCTGTTGAATCGGGTTTATGCAACTCAAATGGATCAGGCATCGCCACTGGTATGATGTCATCTTTTACTGTTCGATTGTCTTTTTCATTATAATCTTGTTGATAAAGTGATTGCTGGCTATTTATAATAGTATCGGCACTAGTGGATGATGAAGTACTTGAAAGAAATAGATATAATACTGTCAAACATATAATAGATACAATAGCAATCTGCCTATTCCTCCGTTCCTTCCTTATTGTTGGTGATAGAAAGGGATTAGAAGAACTGCCAATGTTCATCCCTCGTACAGTTGCCGAAATGGAGACGAAAGATGTGGTACTATGTTCTCTGAGCCGCGCTTTTTTATTCGTAGTTTTAAATTAATAACAATTGAAAAAAGATTATTTGAGAATAGATTGGTCAGCTTTCTAGGGTCAAAATATATCGTGAAAAGTTCACATTCATCAATGCATTTCTTGCTCTTGATGACAATTAGGGGAAGTTTACGCATTCTATAAAAAATATTTAGTTTGGAACATGATTACAACTTACAGAACTTCTTTCAGTTATATCACTGTTAATTATGACTTACGCGGCCGTGATGCCTCGCAACAAAGATCCCTGAAGTGGGCTCAAGCTCCTACCAAGCACCAAAAGATCAATTTCAACATCATCCTTTGATTGAGACTTTGAGTCCATATTGTTCATAAATCGAGTCAGCTTCATACACGCATCATCACACATATCCTGCTTGAAGTCCATGCATTCAACCAACATTTCCTTATTGAGTTCGACAAGGATGTCTTCAGAGAACATATCCATGCATAGTGGACTGTGTTGGCTAGTGCATAAAAAAAGGATATTAGATAAGGATAAAAGCTCGTGTACAGAAGATTCGATAAAGAACAACTGATTAGTAGTCTTTTTGATGACGGCTTGTTGAAATTTTATGAACAACTCGGCTACGTTCATGCCCTGGAACATCCATGGCTTCAAAGGAGAAGTATTTTCCACATCATCTGTCAT
Source organism: Rhizopus sp. PT2906 (assembly GCA_025529335.1). Classification (NCBI taxonomy): domain Eukaryota; kingdom Fungi; phylum Mucoromycota; class Mucoromycetes; order Mucorales; family Rhizopodaceae; genus Rhizopus; species Rhizopus sp. PT2906. The sequence continues at coordinate 87,165 of JAMYHX010000077.1, read as the reverse complement.
AGTCTCAGTAGCAGCGAAAACGAATTCCTGGTAGTGAACTGCTGCTGCATCAGTTGTTCCTATAGTATCAGTTATGGTATTTGTGGTATGAAATATGGGCACTGTGGTATCAGACATCGCTGTAGATGCTGGAGTACCATGTGAGGATGAGGAGTTATTTGCAGTTATCGATGGTGTAGTGATAGAAGTAGGAGTTGTGAAAGTGTGTGCTGCGGTTTCTTGCTCAACAACGTCTTGTACATACTCGGCGCAATTGTCATGTGTAGTAAGTTGGGTTTTTCGCCGCGACCTTTCTAGCCAATAGAGCTTGTACTCAGGACACATTACATGCACCAGAAAATGCACCAGAAAATAAGCTAATATACGGGCGCTTCCTTGGGGCGCTACCTATGTTGTCACTATACAACGTCACATTACCAATGCCTCTGCCTAACCTAAGGCTGTCCAGTTCACTCTCTCTGATATAAAATACAATATCATCATAATTACGCGTGTTCTTGTATCATTGTTGATTAACTGACAGCATAAACTTAGAATATAAAAATAACAACATTTCTTTTTATCTCTTCTTCTTCTTGAAGAGATAAACAAACCAAGATGGTCATTTTATAAGCTCATATTTACCTTGATGTCACACATTGAAAAGCTTTGTTGGATTACATCATAGGTAATAGGTAGAGGTAGTGCCTGTAGTATTGGTCTAACTTCTGGTGTATTTTCTAGTGCACATAGTGTTTTCCAAAAAATATTATGGGGAGGAAAATTGATCTTTTATTGAAGGGTGAAATTCTTGATGACAAGAATGAAGTAATAGATATTGAGCTATCGTCCATTGAAATCAAACCTGCATGTGTTGCTGTTGACGTTGAGCGAATATAATTTAACAAAAATGTCTCCTATATCAGTGTCTTATACATAGTGACAAAAATAGCAACCCAGACGACATGAAAGATAATGTTAGTAGTGAGAGTAGCGGCTGTAGTAATAAGAACAACAGTATCAGTTACAGCCAAGATAGCAAGCATATAATATCTATGGATATTGTTGGTCTAAACACTTTCTTCTATGATGTATATCAGTACGAAGACGTGATTGTAGCTGTGAAGGAAACAGAAAAGGAGCTGTTCTTACCAGCCGATGAGGATGACTTTGAGAAGTTCATAATGGGTACAGCGATGGATTAGTTGTTCTACTATGTTGTGAGTATTCAAAGAGCTGGATCTTGACAGAATGGTTTTTAACTCTTATATTTTATTAAAAGTTCGTCACCAACGCTTACAAGAATTTGAAAAAGCGTCGAAAAAATATAAAAGAAGAAGAGTTTCTAAGAGAAAAAGTAGATTGCTTGATTCTGACAAAACAATATTACCATTAATAATTTTCCATTGCAAAAATTCTACACTCCTAAGCGTTGGTTTTTTTTAAACAAATAAAATGAATGGAGGCAGTAATGTATTTCAAGGTGTCAAAAAAAGTAACAACAAAAATGAGCAAACTTGATCGAATCTAGAAAGAGCATCGGATTTAAATGATCCAATTGCTTGTAGTATGGCGTGGAAAGCCACAGTTGGATCAAAGGGAGTATCATTAAAGATGGCTCGTCAGTGAGCTTTCCAAATGTGTAGTACGATACAATTGATATTACTACTGGTCGAAATACGTGAGAGTTGTCGCTGTGGAGACTCTGGAACAGAAATAGTCTGATGAATGATGCTAGTCGAAGCGGGATTGTGCAGGAAATGAGGCAATACTGTTCACAAAATTGTTTACAAATGATGACATAGAAGAATGCACATGTGCGAATAATGAGGAATAACAACTATAAGTAGTGAAAGTTAGAAATAAGGAAAGGAAAGTCTCTTAAGGTAAGTGAAACTCAGAGTGAAAAGAAGAGTAAAAGCAGTGAAATACATAAAGAATACTGTGTTCATTTGATAACGCAATAGATGTGTTTTTTACTTTAAGTATAAACCTTTATAAGACTATCCTTCAAATATTGAGGCACCTCTTTCGCAAATGCAAGAGGTTGTTGATACCTTTTCAGAGAAATATACCGTGAAGTGGAACGTTGGAAAGCTGTATAAGCCTAAGAGCCAGCATATTTAAAAAGAAAGCAGAACAGAAGAGTAGACAGACTGATATTCATACTAGTGAATGATGTTGAAGAGGACTATCTCCATAATATACAAAGGCTGATGCTAAATGTTGGTAGGATGGGTCCTGAAGAAAGAAGAATAAGGACGGGGCAAATAAAAGCCGATCAAATCAACATGGAATGTATTCCTGATATGATTACAGAAAGCGGCACACCTGGAGTTTACCTAGTCCAGTCGTTCAGCAATATAGAACTTCAACACGAAATCACTGTAATGGAAAGCGAAATGAAGAGCTGCACCTGTAACGATTTCAGGTACAATAACATTGTTTGTAAGCATATGTATCTGCTCAATCGTTTACATGCTGTAATAGCTCCTTTCAAAGGAAAATTGCAAGGTGTATATATTTGTAAATAACTTATACTAAAACCCACTTTCATTTATAAGAAAATATCGTATCATTTGAGCAAGTAGACTCGGTTGGTCAAGTTGATGCTATTAACATTGCGACTGAAAACAGAGTTGTTACAAAACGTTTTCAATGCCTTAAGATAATCTAACAGCTGAGATCTCCAACCTTCTTGCTGCTTATCGCTCTTATAGAGAAAATACGTACAGTTTAACAAATGAGCAAATAGCGAATATAAGATTGGGTTCAGAGTTATGGTTGTCTGAGGTTTTTGTGGACAAGGTTTAGTTTAACCGTTTCATTGCATTCTTGATAACATGAGTTAAGTGAATAATAAAAAAAAACTATTGTATTTTATTTGTTGCCAAAGTAAAGTGCCACGTTATCGTTTGTAGTCTGCAACTTTACTGAACCTGGGTTAGCAGGTCGTCCATTTATACCGATAAAGCGTTCACCAATGACATAGCCTCCGTTAATCTTTTTTATAACAGACTTTTCGTATTGATCCGAAATGGTGATTCTTTGTGATGTACTTGTCTTTAGATCGAATTGACCTTCAAAATCAGCGGGCTATTATTTAAAGAAAAATGAGTAAAAAGTTACTTGTGTTCTTGTTGATATACCATATTGGCAATAATGCGTCCATTAGTTGTCATTCCATTAATGACAGGGTTACTAGTACCGGCAAGAAGTTGAAACCTGAATTCGTCGTTGGTTGTAGTAGCATTCAAAGAATGCCCAATTTGAGCCTCATTTATAGAAACAGGGCCATTGGAAGTATGCAAACGCACTTTATCAGATTGGATCTGATTGAGTTTAATAGGTCCATTAGTGGTCGCAATATCAATTAATTGATCGGCTTGAATGTTTTGATCTATATGGATTCCTCCATTGCTTGATACTATTATAATAACAATAGATTAGATACTTTTTTATCATATTGTGATGTCTTACCCAGTATGACCGAGTTTTCAGCTTTTAAAGGACGACTGATACGAATGCGACCATTCGTTGTACGTAATTTCAAGTCTTTTCCACTCCAAGCACAATCAAGATCGATTGGTGCATTGCTTGTACTCAGTTGAAGAACACTTGTATCTAATCCCTCACTTTCTATATGAATGTTTGAATTTTGAACGTTCACTTGAATAAGTTCTGTTTCACCAGCGACATAAACAACAGCTTCAAGACTAACGCATGACCGATATAGGCCCTGCCTAGGCACACGAATCTTAAGATGCGATTCACCAGGTTTTTGATCGAGTACAGCAGAGATTTCATTGGCAATTCTGGATGAGACTGAGCCCGTGAGCAAGACGGTGCCTGGAGGTGTGTCCTTGGTTGGGTTCTTGAGTGTGATTTTACCCGATGTTAGACTACCTTCGTCGACTGTGATACGCAAGATGGATTCATAGTCGAAACGCCTTGGTAGTTTCGGCCAGTTTATACCATCATCACAGCGTACACTGCGAGTCGATCCACCGAGGATTTCCGTCAAGGTAACAAAAAAGACCATGGCAGTAACAAAATACCAAAACATTTTGCATATCCTTTCACAACATGATGTATTTATCTTTGCAGATTCATCCTCGACAGGAGGGGGATTAGATTCAGCTACTTTTTAAAAATATCAATTTATGCCCAGAATTTTTTGTACAGTCAATCAAGCATACATACACCTTGGCGGGGCTACCCAAGGCCAAGAGGGCATGGAAGCAGGTTGTAAAACATCTGGTGTGTTGTGATAAGGAGGCTGAGGAAATGAACCATAGGTGGGATAACCTGTAGTTGGACTATGTGGATTGTTGTTATCATAGTTTAAAGGTGGGTATACTTGAGGCTGTGGGGGGTAAGGTGGGATGACATCACCCTGAGCCAATTCAAGAGGCGGTGCACTAGGTGCATGATTATCGGTATCGCTTATTGCAGGAGGATAGTTGGCATGTTCAGAATAAGGTGGTGGTGACTGCCAGTAAGGTGTCTCGGCATGGTCTTGGCTATTATCTTTCTTATTGGGTGTATTATGTCGAGTAGCTGATGTATGAAAGAAATTAGGCTCAATTCGATTATTAGATGAAGAAGAATCGTTCGGAAAGGACCCTTTTCCGTACATTGTTGAATAATAAAAAGTAAAAACAGAGAAAAGAGAAAAAGGGATCTCTGGGTTTTGGTCAAAAGGGAAAAAAGAAAATTCAGAGACAGACAAGGAGGTACAAAAACCTGTACCAACGAAAAAAAAAAAAAAAAAGTTTCGCATGACTCTCAAATGGGATGTCCAATCCTCCTTTTGGATCTTTTTCACAAAAACGATTATTCAATCTCAGGCAAACAAAGGTATGTTGTCCTCAACTGGAAGTAGAGGCCCTTGAACGGTGACAAAAGGCATAGTGAATCTGAAGTGCATCAATTTCACCTCTGCTATTGTTGTTACCGGCGTGATCAAGAAAAGAACATTAACCGTTTTCAGTGTTTTATTTGTCTGTTTTTTACGACAGTTTTATACGCTTTATACAATTTTAATCTATTCTAATAAACTCAATCATCAATTCACAATGTTCAGTGTGAGGGAAAAGATCAATAGACACAGCCCTTACTGGTCTAAATGGAATTCCTTTGGCTCGATTTGAAGTAGGTCTACACAATCTATGGTTTCAATCAGTAAGGGTGTACTACCGCAGTAAAACTTGTTTTACCCAATGAAATTTTGCATTGCCTGTTTAGCATCACAGCTAATGTAGATTACTTTTTTTATCTGTGGAGATTCTCTAACAGCGCGTATGACGCTAGGATGAACACCCGCTCTTGGTGGATCCAATACAGCAACGACTTGTTCGTTTCTTTCATTAGTCACAATATCAATCTTGTCTTCCACTTTGCTTGCATAATATTGCACATTGGTAATATCTGTATTATAGGTTAATTTATGCATACATAAGGAAAAAAGAAAACTTACTGTTCATATGAGCATTGGCCCTTGCATCAACAATAGCTTCAGGGATCATTTCGATACCAATCACCCTATCTACGGTCTTGGCCATGGTGATACCAATGGTACCTGTTCCACAACAAAGGTCGAGCAAAGTTGTCTTTTTATCTTGGCTTATATTACACCACTCTGCGCATTTTGAATACAATAATTCAGTAGCTGGCGTATTCACTTGGAAAAATGCACTACTTGAGATTCGAAATCTACAATGAGGATTAGTATCATCCAACATTATAAAGTAACAACTTACCTGCAGCCTAAAAGATGCTCATAGACGTAACCATCACCCATGAGTATCTCTGTTTGACCTTTGTCTGTAATACCATTCGATACGCCATTCCATGTTTGTAGCATCAGGGTAGTCGTATTGATTTCTGGCTTCAGTTGTGTCCAATAAGCTCTTATTTTTTCCTTTTCTTGCTCTAGTTGATCATCACTTAATTCATCAGTCTTCATTTGTATCAATATCATGACTATAAGAAAGTAAGCAACATATTCTTACGATCTCTTTCTCCATACTATCTCCTGTTTCTTGTGTTTTAGTCATGATAGATCTCCATACACCAGTCTTTGCTACTTTATCATAGACATCATATTCAGAATTTCTGACATATCGCTAACCATTTTATCAGAAACATAAAGAAGAACAAAGAATAATTACCTCCATTGCTCTAACAATCTCTTTTGCTTTATCAGATACATGCAAACAATCGTATGGTTCTAATACAGCTGTCACCCCATCTCGATATTGACCTAACAGGAATCCTACCGTGCGTTCGCCTTGGATGTTTTTACCAATAGTGAACTCACATTTTGTCCGGTATCCATGAGTGATAGGGGACTGTATCGGATCAAGTATTTGACATGCATCATCTGGACTACATACACTCATTATATTACTATTCCCCTCTTTCGTAGTCTTTTTTTTTTTTTTTTTACTTGTCGCTTGTTGTCCAGCTTATTTGTGCTCTTGCTTCTTCACTCAAGTCAGGCAATGCATTCAGCTTTTTCCGTAAATCGCGCAAATGACGTACGCCTGCTTTGCGTTTCTTGGCAACCTGTTCTTCATATGACAATCTACACAAAAGCTGTCTAGTTCGTTTATCCATTCAGCAATAGATATAAAGTTACTTGTGCAGTGGTGTTACTTGATCAGCCAATCTTTGAGCAGGTGTTCTCGTATCTTCTTGTTCAATAGTTTTGTTGACTTTAAATCGATCTCTAAACTGCTTCTCAGATACCTTGGCATATTCTGTGGATAACAGCCTCTTTTTGAACTCTTTGCCATTTAGTTTCTCTAAAGCTACTTTTGCTTCTTCTGCTGTCTATCTTTTATAAGTATAACAAAAGAAAATCAAACAAGAAACATACCTCAAAATTCAAGTAGGCATATTCCCACATAGGTGCCTTTTTGAATTTGTGTAGATTGTGAAGCTTAAAAAACTGTTTGATCGATGCTAATTCATGTTTAGGAAGATTGAGTACTTTGACTCGATGAATAAACGTTTCTGAGGACTCTGTTGTATGCATAAAAGCTTTTGCAAGTAGATCTATTTTAAAAAGATCGCTTTTTATTCTACTTGAGCCTAATTTGAACATGCAAAGGAACTAAAGCATATACAATAGCCTCCTTTTTTTTTTCTTTGAGCGGGATGAAGCAGTAAAAAGCCCAAAATAGGAATGATGTGCGGCTGACTGAGCTTGAATGAAGAAAATCGATAAAACAACAAGCAAGTTCTTTCTCTACATTTATAACGAAAATGAGGCAAGTTGCGTGTGCTTTGAATGAACATGTAAAGAAACACTATTGACACTTTGTACAACAGTTCTTCTTCAAAAAATAATGGATATATATTTGAACAACAAAATGACGTTCGACTGAATGAGCTTGGTTCCAAAATATCAGCTATTAAAAATGTAAGCAATATGCAAGTAGAAGAAAAGAAAAGAAGATGTAATAAACTTTAGAAAACATTTACTGTTTAATAGATAACTATTGATATTCACCAAGACGTGACTGATCAAGAAAGATTGCTTGATGAATCCGTAAATATACAATAACAAGAACAACACCTTACTGAGTATTTTGATAGAATCATCATTTTAGTGGATTAGGAGCAACACTTTCGAATTCGTTTGGTAGGATGAATCGAATGGTATCAAAGAGACATCAAAGACAGTTATGCTTTTATGTGACTGTGACAATATGTATCTTTTTCATTCTCTATTATGGCTTACCATGGGTTGGTGGTCTATTTGGATCTGATAATACTAGTAATGATGATACTTTGTAATAAATAGAATTCACTGCATTAAAGAGCTATACGTGATGTAAAATCTTGTCGCAATATAGTAAAAGGTCAGGAAAGCAAAAGTTGAATATCTTTTTGATGACAGCAACTACTATATTTTGTTCATAATAAATTGTATCACTAAATAGAGCACCTCATTTGACTATTTTATCAAGTATAAACCAGGTGAGCACTACGCGCACGAGGAAATTCACAAAAAGGCTAATGCTACGGGCGCATTCTCTAGGCGCTACATGTGGCGTCACTTTACAACTGCATACCACCGCCTACCTTCATTTGCAGTTGCGGCAACAGCAATGCATTTTCCAAAACAATTCCGCCTAATGTGATGCACCTTCTAATAAGTTTGCCCTTCTTCATCCATCTGTACCAGTTCGTTGTATATAGATGGATCAATAATAAACTAAGAAAGTCTTTGATAACCTTGGTAGTTTATTTAAGAGAATAAAATAGGATACACACAATTCAAAACCAATAACAATCATACTTCAGTTGATTATCAATCTTTTCTTTATTATTTAAAAGGCAATGAATTCTGTCTTTTTGAGTATAAATAATGTGGTCAGCGCTTATAAAAAACACGTAACTGAAAAAGTTGTTAGAGACTTTGTTTAAATAGTCTGATCTTGACTTCTTTGGACTAAAGTAAGACCAGCTACTCCCCAGCTAAGGTGGGTTTTACTCTTTACTCTTGTAAGAATCTGATCTGTAGTATTGTCGATCATAAAATCGAAACTAACCCGGTGTTGGCTAGGGATAGTTTGGTCCTTACCAAACTTTGGTCCCAGATGCTCATTTAATCTCTTCTGCTCCTTTAGCTTCTCTCTTCTTTGCTCTCTCATGCTCTTTTTCTTTCTTTCTTTTCTTCGCTTGTCCGGGCTGGCTATCGCCTGCCCTATTTGATGCACTTTGGATAAGATATTTTTAATCTTTTTTAATTTTACTCACTTTTCTGGTCTCTGTTTTTCTCTTTATAACGTAAGTATTTAATCTCAATTTAATAACTGATTTACTAACCATTTCTTTGTTCATTCTTTTGCTGCTGATTGGCTCTCTTTTATTATTATCTGTCGTCTGAAATTATCTTTTTTTTTTCAGTGTACGAATAATGTGTGAATAAAGTGTAATTAATCTGTCAATAATTGCTGTTGTTGAACTAGCTGCCTTTAACAAACTCTATGACACTCAAAACTCCACACAGCCTCTTTTTGTTATGAATGATTAAACTATTATACCTGTTCATTGAAGGATCAGACTTTCTTTATTGTATCGATGAACACACATATCGGATGTTACAAATATGAAACGAGTCCGATTCATGAGGAGTAAGAGAGAACCCTAGTGTTGTCGTTTGCTGATGGTCAGCAGCAAATGCAGGACGGGGCAGGTAAAGGGAACAATGTTGATCGTGCAAAGAAATCAATTGTGCCGAATCTTCAAGTGGCACGATTTATTGCGATCTTTAGATACACTAAAGAACTGGTCAAATTTTTGAATTGATGAGGTTGGAGCATGGTGATTTTTCGTATCTGTAACGTCATTGGAAGGCACGCACACTCGATAAAAAACAAGGTTTTGCTATTTGCACAGCAAACAGCATATCTATCGTATTTATCTTATAAACATTCCATCTTGTAAAAGGTTATTTGAAGAAAGAGACGTATAAAAAACTGACTGCAAAATACGTTAATTTTATTGACGTGCCATACCCAGTTCTCATCGGCTGTGATTAATCGATGCAGTAGCCTTGTTTTCTTGTAAAATGAATAATGTGCCCTCTCTCGTCTCAATATAATAAAGAAATTATTACAGACTCATTGACTCATGCTTCTCTTATAATTTAGTGTTGTACATGGCGTTGTGTGGGTGTGGTTTGCTTAGTGTTGTTTGCTGTGCAAATAACAAACCCCTTTTCAACTGGTCAGCCACACCATTGTTAATTGGATAGCGACATTAATTTTAATTGGCTTGTTGGAAGTACTGTAATACAATCGACCCTTTAGAATTAATTTAAGAGGCAATGACTGCTCCTCTTCCCAGATTGGTTGTTTGTTGATATACGAAGAGGACACCCCAACACCTGATTAGTGAAGTGAGAATGTAATTCAATATCTGACTGTGGGAGTAGTACATTGTTCGATAAAAGTAGATCTTGGATGTATTCTACAAGGTTGAATTCATTTTCAGTAATGCCAAAACACAATTAAACTTTTTTCTTTGAAATCTAGTGCATATTCATTAACAAATACTTGTACGAGATACCGCAAGACATGTAAAAGCATAATATGAAACATGTCCAATTTGCTTTTGTGTAAAGTAGTCATAGATAATGATAGATCTATGCACTGAAGCTTATACAAAGATCATGGCAAGAAGTTGATGATAAAGATAATCTTACAATTACAAGCGAAATAACCCAAGTCATTAAATTACACATATGGATAAATATAGAATAATGGACACTGTATGCATTAAAGATAATCAACCAGTTTTCGAGTTGTCATGGCAATCCGAACAAGCAAAAAAGAATGTTTCATTGTCTTACAACTAATCATTTTACAATTTCATGCTTCAAATAGTGGTGTTTTTAGTTCTTTAATGCATTTATTTCAACTTATTCGTGTTACATTACATAATATACACTTTATTTTTCTCTGTTTGTTTGTCTTTATATTACTGACTCTCAGCCACACATTGGCCCTTCCTACACACTTGTTTAATTGGGTAAAGAACTACTCTCGCATCAAGGCTATGTTCATAGTATTAAAGATACCCCAATTTCTCTATTTCTTAAACAGGAACTATTGCCATTGTCGGTGATTTCTTATTTTATTGGAAAGGGAAATCATGCTTGAATACAATTTAGGACGGAGTTTATGTACAACAATAAAGAACCCATTGCCTTTTCTCATCGTTCCCCCCTCCTCCTCCTCTCTTCTCTCTCTCTCCTTCTCCCTTCTTTCTTTCTTATTTACTACTTTCTTTCTTCTTCTTTATTTCTTTCTGTTTATTTTATGCTTATCTAATTAAAGTATTTATTTATTCTTTTGATTATTTTACTTTATTCGATCTCATCATTTATTTGTCTGTAAATACAAATTTTTTTATATAAATTCTCTCTTTTTTTTAATCTTTCTATTTTGTTCCTCCTCTCCTTATTCTCCACACATACACACACACTTTTTATTTTTATCTTCGTCTATTTTCGTCTGTATCTATCCTTGTAAACTCTATCCTTAAAAATGGCTACAACCACTCTACAACACGCTAATCCAATTTCACTTCATTCAGCAACGGATGATGAAGATATCGCTTTATCAAATTACCTAACAAATAATAACACTTTACAACAGGTATTGTTACACAACATAACCCTTTATGGTTATGATTTTATTTTTATATTTATTTCCCTATTGCATATTTATTATTAAACAACGTGTCTTTTTATTAGTCTCCATGGATACAACACGGACGATCAAGAAAGCCTAGCAACAACTGCTCAATCCCATTACAAAAGTCAACATCGACTCCTATAAGACCTAAACCCAGTTCATCTGAGAGACGAAAGAGTAATCTCAACAATACTATCCTGCCATCACAGGAGCCTTTAGCACCAAGACGGCCTTCGATTGCATCTTCCATCCAATCAGGCGTATCAGAAGTATCGACCAGTTCAAAAGTATCATTTTCAAAAAGGCTTCGAAAAGTGTTTAGTATGAGCAACATCAAATCTAGCAACAAAGATTTGTCCTTTTTGAGAGAAAGGAATGGGTCCAATGCATCAGTTGCTTCATCTGCTTCTTCTGTCATGACAACCGAAAGCACAGCAAGCAAACTTTCTTTCAGAAGAAGATCTATTGCCTCTCTTACAAATCTGTTTCAAAAGAGCTCGATACAAGAACCCATTATGGAAGAATCAAACAACAATGAAGGCACAAAAAAGAAACCAGAATTAAGGGTCGATGTGAATCATAAACGAAAAGGCGGAATGAAAGGTAAACGTTATTGATTGTTGTATCGAATTGACATAACTCAATTTTTTTTAGCCCGCAATTACAATAATACTCATAACAATAATAATTATCATAATATAACTCCTGATTCTCCAAATTCAGCAGTATCATCACGTTCTTCATTTTCCCGGTTACCTCCTCCTGTCATCACAAACAACAGCAATCAACGATTCCCTTATCATCCCGAAGCACTACCTTCACCTACACCCTCTTCTTCATCTTCGTCTAATCGACATCCAGATGAAGTTTTCAAAAAGCCCAATCCTGTTGGACTACACTATGGTATCGGCTTACACTCTTCACCTAAACTGAAGCCAACTGCTTCTTCTTCTTCAAGTTCTCTTGTCTGTACAAACCGAAGAATCCAATTTTGCTCTACTATTCAGGTCCACGAGACTTTCTCGGCAAGTGATTATGATCGTCGATGTGATGCAAATGCCACTTGCCAAAAACTCACACCAGTGATCGCTATGAAGATCAAACAAGAGCTCAATGAATATAAATTGACTGAAATGGAAGTTCATGTCGAGAGCAGACAATATACTCACTTTTTCTTGTAATACAAATTTTCTTTTTTTTTTTTTCCTTTTCAATAAATGTGTGCATGTTTTTGGTCTTTTTTTTTATATATATATAATTGGGTCCTTTATCCTTTGGGCTTTAATCTATTGCTTGATTAAAAAAAAAGATCTCTTTGACTTAAAAGTATATCTGCTATTTCTGCTTCCAATTAGGATCATTTCAAGCTAATTAAAGAAAAAAAATGACGCTAATGTATCATCTCAGTTTCACACATGTTTTATAAAAAAGAGTGTTATCCCATAGGCTGATCTGTTAGTTTAAACATGAAAAGAGGGGAAAAAGAGGGGGGGGAGAAAACGAGAAGAACACTTTCTTATTGGGCAAAATTTTTGCCACTTTTTTTTTTCAAAGCTGGGTTAAAATGATGAAAAATCCAAGTCACAAAGTGACAAGCCAGGCTTAGGCCCCTCTTTCAACTTGTCTTTCTCTTTTTTTTATAGAACGAGGACAAGCCATATGTTTTCAACAGTATCCAAGCAGGCCCTCAAGCTGTCCCGTTGTGCTTCCAAAAGAACCAACGTAATATATGAAGCAACAACATAAAATATTCAAAATTAACCCCCAAACGTAGATCTCAACAGCGGTTCGACAGGCCTCCTCTACAGCGTATAAGGAAGCACTTAAATTAATTGAAACAGACAAAAAGGAACGATTGAACATGCTGAATCGAGTTGAAAAGGAAATCACTCGTTTGTCAAAAAGTAAAAAAAAAAAAGAAATGGAAAAAGTATTACTTACTGATTGAACATATACACACACATATATAAACACGTATAGACGGTTCACCTACTCAATTGGCAGCACTTCAAGCCTTAAAGTTTGATTTACAAGTAAAGGCAGAATTAAATGAACCTGAAGTTCAAAAGAACTTTAAGCTTGGAAAGAGTAAGCTTAATTAATTAAAAGACGAAGAAAAAAAGAGCTAATACTCCTTGAAACAGTTGACATGTCAAAACCAGTATATCGTTACATGCGTCAAAAGCAGTTTGAAAAGGAACCCAAGCGAAAACTAATGGAACGTTTAACTCAAATGAATGTCATTCCTGATATCTTACCTCTCGATTTAAACCCATCGGTTCAAGTCAACATCAACTTGTCTGAAGGAACTGTGGAGCCTGGTGTCTTTATTAAACCTGAACAGGTAAGCAAGTTTTTTTATCCTATTGTAGAAACTAAACAATGTGATGATAGAGTATTGAACGACCAGAAATTGAAATCACCAACTTCCATACTGAAACACGATTCTATACCATCATGTTGGTCGATCCAGGTAACCTAAAAGAAATATTCAAAAAGAAATATATTCACGCTATATATAGATTCACCTGATGTGGCTAACAAGGCTTATCAGCAACACTGCCACTGGTTATTGTAAGTCCTTTATTCTTTTTATACACACCAGCTAATCGATCATTTGAACAGAGCCAATGTTCCATTGTCAGCTACAGAATCAATAGTGACAGGTGGTGATGTTGTACTAGACTATGTTCCACCTCACCCTCAAAAGGGAACCAAATATCACAGATACACCTTGATTGCATTTGAACAACCTAACGAGGGTCAGGAAAAGATTGATCTTCAAGTAAATCAACGAGAGGCTTTTGATGTCAAGGCATTAGCACAATCTTATGGATTGAAGCCTACTGGTGCCTCCTTCTTCCGTGAAGAATGGGATGAAACTGTCAGCAAGATCTACAGTGAAATAATGAGTAAGTGATCATCACACTATTTGAGATGTTTAACTAATCGTCTCTATAGAAACACATGAACCCATCTATGGCAAGCCTCCCAAGACACACCTTGTGATTCAAAAATCCGTTTTTTAGAGAAATAATAAAAGTAGATAATCTTTCTTGTATTTTTTTGATATTTTGATATACACTATTTTCATAAATTATTCGCACACATTACAAGCTCAATAACAATCAAAACTTTAGTTGATTTTCTATGTCTTCTTTATTATTTAAAAAGACAACATTTAATACATAAAATGAGCTTGATATTTTTGAGTATAAAATAAATGTGGTCAACACTTATGAATAACACACGTAACTGAAAAGGTTGTTAGAGACTTCATATAAATAGTCTGATCTTGACTTCTTTGGACCAAAGTAAGACCAGCTATTCGCCAGTTAGTTCTAAGGTAATGTTATACTCTTTACTCTTGTAAGAATCTGATCTGTAGTATTGTAGATCACAATCAAAACTAGCTCGGTGTCGGCTAGGGATGGCTTGGTTCTTACCAAACTTTGGTCCCAGACATTCATTCAACCCCTTCCACTCCTTTGGTTCCTCTCTTCCTTACTCTCCTCTCTTGTCTCTCACTCTCTTTTTTCTTCGCTTGTCCGGGCTGCTTATTGCTGACCCAACTCAGGATACACTTTGATTAAGATGCTCATAATCTCTCTATATGTTTACTCACTGAAGTATTGATCAGAACAATGGAAAATTATAAGAGAAGTACAAGTCAATGAGTCTTTATATAACCTCTTTATTAAGATCAAGACGAGAGAGAGAACCCAATTATGGCCAATGATAGTTGGGCATGTTGCGATATATTTTAATAGTATGTATTGTTGTCAGTATCTTTGTGTTATTCATTCTTAGAGTATAGATTTATAGCAATCTCATACAACAAGATTAAGTATTTATAGGGTAAATGCAACACCTTGCATCAACCTCAGTACTTCTCTTGAAATCCAGCAAATATCCTAACGAAGTACATTCATTTTTCAGTTACAATGACTGGCGAGCAACCAATGATCACATTCATCAGATGTTTGACATCAAACGCTTGTCCATGCCCATCACAACAACCACCCAGTTCCTTGACATCATTGACAAACTATTGAACAAAGGTATCAGTCGAGATGAAGCGTAGATCAAGTTGAAATTGTTGACATTACATGTCCAGGAAAAGAAGTTGGACAAAGCATTCGCTGGTATGATTTTGAAGCTCCCATTTGTCGCCTTGGAGGAAGACATGAATGAGATAGAGCTTTGCTCTCGCTTTGTTGATCTCTTTTTGACAGGATTCTTCGATGACCCTGACAATGGTGTTTATCTGCGCTGGACTGATGAGGCCACTTTGAAGGCTAAAGTCGATAATCCCTCAAGGCTCCGTTCGGATATGTGGGTGACCAAGTCCTGCGGTGTCAAATGGACAAGTAGCCTTGCTTATGGTGAGGCAAAACCGGCAATACAAGGTGATAACCATTTCGTCGTCTGCAAAGACTTGATCAAGGTTATTATTTTTTGCAAAGAAGCACTCGACGACCAGCTATTTGAAGGAATCTTGGCCATCCAGGTCATTGGAAGGACTGTAATGTTTTATCTGCTTACTTTACTGACACAAAGCCTATACACTCTCATCTCTCTTGCTCACATCATAATTCCGGACAGCCTCCAAAGCTTGCCCAGTTTGGCCACCGAGATACCCACCATCCTCAAGGCCTTGGATGCCTTTGACAGACTGTGTGTTACTGCTGCTCACTCGGAGGTCATCGATTAACGACATGCACAAACCTTACCCATGTCGAAGATCCTGCAGCTCTTCTCCGTATCAAAGAACTGCAAACGTCCATGTAATCTCCATCTTCGGCATAACTGGCGGAAGATGCGCAATCCCTTCCAGCCACCTCATTAACTGCTGCTTATACCGGCCAACATGCCTCTGGATTTAGTGTAGTTGTATGTTTGAAGACCATTGATTAGTTGAAACAAAAAAAAATACGTGGTTTAATCGAGGAAGATCATTGTCGATAAGGCAAGCACGTAATTGAACACACAATGAGCATTACCAAAGGATTGAAGCGCTGGAATTATTTCTGATCTGCTCTATTGGAGCAGATCAACGCAAAAACCCCAGTATAAATAAATGGAGCTTTTTCCCCGCAGTGATTTTCGCGTATCCTTGCCTATCCTTTAGCATATCGTGCTGTGGAAAATTTGATCATGCATGAGTTGCTGATAAAACAACGATGGACAAGAAATACGGAGGTTGGCTTTGACATATTAAAAGGGGAAGCTGCTAAAAATAAAAATAAAAATAAAAAAAGAGTGAGTGAAGAAGAAGTTTTTTTTAACAGCACATTATTCTTCAGTCGCTGCATTGTTGACGTTATAAAATTGTTGTTACAAAGACTCTTTGTTTTAACATTTATCCCAACACTTGTAAGAATGCGAAACAAAGTCCTTGAAGTAACATTTTTCCACGCTGTTGCAGGATTCCGTAATTATTTTTGATAACGTGTCTTCCTGCAAAGACCCTATGACGTTTTACCTTGCTCTTCGCCACTGCCCAGAATTGTTCTATTGGGTTAAGCTCAGGAGAATAAGTAGGAAGGTACACACATTTATGTCCTTGGTACTCAATATACTTCTTCATGTTCTCATGTGTGTGAATGGGTGCATTATCCATCACTATATAATGACCTTCCATATGTGGATATTTATCCGTTTCATCGAGAGTCGTTTTTAAGAAACTGATATAATGGCCTGTTACAGTTCCTGAGCTTATATATCCATTAACCTTTCTCTTCTTAACAGGTCTTGGTTTTTCTACGCCGACTACAATCAAACCTGCAGCAGAAATAGTGCCCAACATAGATGTTGTGTTTGCCCTCGTAGTAGGTCTGGCAACAATGGCACGCGTACCTTTTTTAGACCAAACCCTGGAGCGTTTCATATTGATATCAAAAGCAGACTCGTTAAGAAACACGCAGTTCGCCAAAAGGTTCATATCCGTGTTTTCCCATTTACGAACCCAATCATATCTCTCTTCAAGCTTTGCTTGACTATTTCTTTCGACAGAATGAAAATCAGCCTTCTTCAACGAAAGGTCACACCCACGTCTCATAAAGTTATTAACAGTGCTGCGTGATACTTTAAGATCTTGAAATCGCTTCAATAAATTCTCAGTCACTTCAACAACAGTAGCATAGGGATTAGCATTAATGAAGTCGATAACAGTCGTTTTATGCTCTTCAGTTAAGATGCACTTACGACCTACTTTTTTATAGCTCTCAAAAATACTAACCCATCTATAAGCTGTTCGAGTGTGCATGCCCAACTGCTTTGCTGCAGCTGATGCAGTCATACACTTTTCAATCTTCAGATCGAAAAACCTAGCTTTATCCTGGACTGTATAACGCACATATTCTCCTTCATATAAAACTAATTTTGGCTGACCAATGACATCGTTTTTAATTGACCAGTTATATTGATTTTGATTGGCTGTGACATTACTTGTTGGAGGCACTGTACAACACACCCTGTTTGAATACTAACACATCTTAATTCAAATTTCTGTTTGTCTGAAAAACTAAGCCCGACCGTAATTTTACTTCCTTTTTGTCTTGTATTAAAATGTCAACCAACTCTGGTATTACTTCTGAATCACTCAAGGCAGTTATTATTGAACGCCTTCAAGCACAGCATGCTGTAAATTGCTATTCTCATTTATTGCTGCTTGAACTAAAAACAAGATAGGAAGTTGAAGATTTGTCAGCAGGTTGTGGACAAATGTTTGAAGTAGTGATTGTGTCGCCTTTGTTTGAAGGAAAGCGTCTTTTGGCTAGACATAAACTTGTTAATGAAGCATTAAAAGAAGAAATCAGTAAAGTACACGCTTTTACTCAGGTAATAAAACCTTTGGAATTAATGGTCAGATTCTGATTGTTTTTTTTTCTTGTAGAAATCTTTTACTCCTGAAGAATGGGAAAAGAAGAAGCAAGCATAATGTTGTTGTTGAATAAAAAAAAAGATATTGATTTATAGATAAAGAAAGACAGACAAATAGAAAGAGAGAGAGAGGAAAGCGATAAGTTGATTTAAACCATTCAGGATTACGCATACAGAAAGGGGGTATTAACAGAGGGAAGGAAATGACAGCCATAACATGCAAAAAGCAGGAAAGTATGGCTGCTAAGGATCTACTAGGCATATATCCTCTCTAAAATATAGCCATGTGAAAGACATTAGACGAACGTTTATATAAACAATTATACCTTTTCATTATCTCTTCACGACTTTAACTTCCCAAATTGATCAATTGTAAAGATATAGTAATAACTGTGCCTGAATTGGGATGAGCTGTAAAGAGAGGATAAAGCCAAGTGTGTCAAAAGGACACCGATTTACTTATTTTGCTAACTTGTATGGCTAAGAAATAAGATTTTTTCTTGTGTTTACATATTTATATTTGGTGGAAGCTGCATCTCTTCATTAGCTGACAACAACTGTCTTGGCTCATTATATATCTGTAACAGTCTGTTGTTATTTTCAAAAGTTATATATATACAACTTTCTAAAGCTTGTCTGCATACACTTGTAATGCTTGTCAACACCTCATCCGTTCTATCTCCAGCTTCAGATGGTACTTCTGATTGAAGCATATCAGAGCTATCAGTAACTGCTTCGATATGATCATTCTCTACAGTATTCTGGATAAGTATTATCCATAGTATGAATTCTCAAGCTAGAGTCAATTTCTAGGTAATATAAGTACATTGTAGCATTTCTCTTATTACTATCGTAACAATCTACCTTGGCTGTAAACCACATAGCTTTTATCGAAGCGATAAACCAAATACATATACTTACAGGCACGCCTATTTGGTTGAAAGTCTATGCAGTTACAAGCAGTCATCATTCCTTGCTCAGTCGATATATCGTATACAACTTCCGCCGTGAAAGACTTGACAATATAACAAACCTTTTCAGTGATCTCTTCTGCTGCAATCATTCTCTTTCTTGCCTCTCTAGTCTTTGAGCTCATACGTCCGATATTAGCAGCCATCCTTACGGTATTGTGCATAAAATCGGTATGAACATCACCAACCAAGATGAAGATTAAGTGATCCAGTTTTCTTTGTAAATAATTTGTCTTCAATTGGTTATGCCAACTCTCAATATAGTTGTTTGTTTCCATACTGGTGAACATTTGTAGTTGGTAGGCAGCAGACCAATGCGTGGACTTATCAACAATAAGGTACTTTCGGGTAAAGTGAGCCATGAAATCCGCATGTACTGAAAACTCCTGTTGGAAATGTAGCAGCTTCTGGGTGAGCATTTGGGTTGAACTTTCTCACATCAAACTCTTAAGAGCTGCTATCATGCTTCTATGAACAGCATTGTTGGCAGAGGCGCTTCCTAACTTGACTTTCTTGCGTATTTGATTCATCCAGTCTCTGCTGACATGGAAAAGACATCATTGTATACTGACGGCAGAGTCAAAGGCTCCTGTAATGGCTGCATGTTCAGTGGCGGAAACGTCGATTGTTATTTTCCTTAAGCAAGGAAGTTGTTGATCAGGTCCAAGATTCTTGATAAACCTTGAAAAGCGCGCGATTGGAATCATTGAATGATCATTAGTAAAGAAAAAAGGCGACTGGGCAACCACTTCCTGTAATGGAACGTCTAACGACAATGCTATATAATATAACATTGGTTATGTTAGACACATAATGTGTAACATCCAGACAAAATGAGTCAGCTCGAATTAGTTGTTGTCTTTGCCATGGAGAAATAAAGCCAAATGTATAGCTCTGTTCAAAATCTTGAGCAATATAGGTAAAGTAACCTCGTTGTTGCTGAAGATCTTTCAACCAAAGCTTGATCGATTCTTTCCGATCGTTGTGTTTTTTATACGATAGTTCTTGAACCTTTTTATATATGTTATAAACATCTTCTGAGTGGACAAACTGATCACGATGTACAACATATACTGAAGAGGATGACGAACTAGCAGCTTCAGGAAAAAGACCTCTTATCCTTTCATTAAATGACGTTGAATTGCAGCTCATATGTCTCTTCTACCATAGCCTTTACGTAACTTTTGCAATATAGCTTCCTTCGTATTATCGGATAAAGGCAAAAAAGAGATATCATCAAAAAGTCCGAAAGATGTTTATGCTCATTATGAAGCTTAATGGTAACCTGACTAGGTGTTACGAAATAACAGGTGACAGTAACATAGCATCTGCAATCGATCTTCTTGCTTGGTTTCTGGATTGGCCGGCTTTTAGATGATTCGTCTTTTGTCTGTACACCAGCACGACTCTTATAGGTTCTAGATCTATGGCATATGTACTTAATTTTCCAGATGATGCTTCTTCTTGTTACGCGCTTTGGCATAGGTTGGCCGTCTTCGTTTAAAGTAGACATATCATTATTCGTCTTTTCCTTATAAACCCAACATACTGCATGATGAGCAGGCGAATTTTCAGTGATATTTTTCCAAGAGTCAATATCAGCAATAGTTTCCCTAGGAAAGGGTGTGTATTGTTCTAAAACTAAGCTCTCAGACACGATTACTATTCTTTAATAAAAGGGGAATAAGTGGAAAGAATTAACGATAATCAAAGATACTATTTTTAGAAAACCAGTCCAGGAACAAACTATTGCCCGGAGCTAATTTACTAGTCTTGATCGGCTCGGACGAACTGCAAGAATAAGAAAATCATTGCATGGCACATGAAGTATTCTGCTTGTGTATATAAATTGATGTCGTTTTTTTTTGTAATCATAAAAAATAGTCTTTTTATTAGAGACAATACAATATATGAAAGTATTCGTATAGTTATCTCAGCATATTAACATATACTATGCTTCAAGGTAGAAATTCGGAGTATGAAAATTAGAATACTCTAGTAAGCAAAAATGACAAAGCTGGCCTCTTGTTGGCTGTTGTTCATCATCGCCAAAAAAGTCAATTATTTCTTACGCGGCCCTTCATCAGGCCGAAAAATCAGAAAATATATTTAATGCAAGTCCTTTTTTTTTTAATTTTTTTCTTTACTAAAAAACAAAAATGACTACTTTATACGACTTTACAGTTAAAAATATCAAGGGCGAAGACTGGAATTTAGCCGATCTTAAGGGAAAGGTAAAGCAGAACTAGAGTTGGTAAAAGAAATCAAAGGCTAATAATATATCCAGGTTGTCTTGGTTGTCAATGTTGCCTCCAAGTGTGGATTCACCAAGCAATATGCTGGCTTGGAAGAACTCTATCAAAAGTATAAGGATAGAGGATTTGTTATCATCGGATCTCCTTGTAACCAATTTGGTGGTCAAGAACCTGGCTCAGAAGAAGAAATTCAAAACTTTTGTTCTCTTAACTGGAGTGTCACTTTTCCTTTGACTTCCAAAGTGTAAGTTGACAAAAACTTATTCAAGATGAAATATTGATCGTTTCATAGTGAGGTTAATGGAGATAACGAAGCCCCCTTGTGGAAATGGATGAAAGAATCTCAACCTGGTATCTTGGGGTAAGTAAAAGCGTTTATACGTCATGAATAATGTGTGAGCTGATATCATTTTCCCTTTTTTATCAGTTTGAAGCGCGTCAAGTGGAACTTTGAGGTAACATTTTTTATAAATCTTAAAGTGAAACTTGTAACTGATTCAACTTTGTTTAGAAATTCTTGATTGATCGTGAAGGAAAGGTTGTTAAGCGTTATGCTTCTACCACTGAACCAAAATCTATTGCCGAAGAAGTCGAAAAGCACTTGTAATCATATCATCTTTACTGCATTAAAAAAAATCTATTTTATTTAATAAAAAAAAGTGGTTATCACACACTTCTTTTCATAGTTCCTTCAAGCATAAGAGCTTCTCTTGCCTTTCGGAAAGCAAGATCAAAGTTTGTTGGTAAATGATCAGTCAAGATTGATTTCTTAATAACGACTTCCTCTGAGACGTTCATTGCGGTTGTTTTTTCTATAGTGATACGGCCTTGATTACTTGGTGTAGGGTCCTGTCATGCTGATTAGATAGATTATACGATGACTGTGATGGAGCTTACATTCCAAAATTGGTATATTTGTCCTGCAACATATAGCTATTACAGCTTGATTATTTATGAACTGCAGTGATTTTTAATGCAATAACTTACTCGTGGGTTATCCTGTTGATTCATCAGCCTCTTTCGAACTTCTGAAACACGATCGGAAATGCATTTCCATCTCTCACCTTCGAGCTTGTTATTTCCTAAAATGATATCAGCTATTCCTACCGTGTTCTTTGCTGCTTCTGCACTGGCTATGACTAACTCCTTGACATCCATCATTGAACCGTAGCTTAATTTGCTAACAATGTCTTCTGCAAACACAAAGGATTGCACAACATCCTATAAACTAGAATTGAGAAACCACAAGCAATCTAAGGAAGGGATGAATACTTTATGCTTTTCTGCTAAATCTAAACTCAATCCACATGCTGGAGCATAACCAAAGCATTTTATATTAAAATCTTTTCCATTTGAAAACGTATCCAAGCATTCCATAAGCATATCTGTAAGAATTGCAGCTGTTGCTGCGCCCAGGCTATGTCCTACAATGACAAGACCAGTAGCATTGTTCTCGTGTATAAATGTTCGCAGTAATGGCACAACATATTGGTAAAACCAAACGGCAGATTGCTGTCCAAAATGTGTTTAATCCCCCTCGCAGAAATGTGCCTCTAGTAGTACTTACTTTCATTCCATTATGCACGTATCCGCCCTTCCACGGCTCATATTCGCAAACCAAGTCAGTCAAGGTGTCCATAATACTCTAGTCAATGTTAATATAAAGAAGGAAATGGTTGCTACCCCCACCATTGTTCCACGAATAGATAAAACGATAGAGTTTGTAAACCTATCTCTTGCAATAAAATAACTCGGTCGAAACGCTTCAGATGATCTAAATTCATAAGCAAGCAGGTCTTCTTTAGGTATAGTCAAATACTCAACGATTGACCTTGCATCTGAATGCTCTCTAATGGCATCTGATAATATACCATTGCCTTTACCCATAAAGTTTAGTCCCTTCCAACCGTAAGAAGCAATTGAAAATTTCCAAAACCTTGCAGCTGTTTCGATTTCGGATAAATCTTGGACGATATCCCAGCTTCTTTGTCGCGGAAGATCAGTAAAGAATTTCTCCAAGAGAGAAAGGCCTGTTACTACTTGCATGTGCGTCAACTCAAATCCTTGTCCCTTTTGTTAATTACAAAAAGATGGCATTTAATACTTGTGTATATCTTTCTTTTATTGTATTTACAAAGGCTGCCATAAGCTTTCCAATCATCTTGGTGACTGTATCTTTTCCTTTAGCCTCCGTGCTTTCTTCTGAGATACTATCAAAATCATCATTCATATTGTCTGAAGGAGCCGAAACCATTTCGCCAAACTCGTCGTCGTCTTCTTCTTCATTATCACTTGTTTTATAATCATCATCAATAGCTAAAGGCTGTATCAGATCCTCTTCTCCAGACTCGCTATGTAAATCAACAATCCGTTCCTTAATCTGAATGGCTTCTTTTCTTTTTTTCTGGCGTTCACGGCTGAACTGCATATGTCGCCTCGCTTCGGCTACGATCTGTTCCTGCATGACCAAGTTTGTAGCGACAACCGATTCAGCTACTGGTAACTGCATCATGTCGTCCTTGCTATTTTCGAAACTCACAAACTGATAATTGATCTGTGCATGAATTGCGCCGATACTATTCACTCTTGTCCTCTCACGGCCAATACTTGAGCTTGCTCCTGATGAGAGCGTTCTATCCCATATCTCATAGTAATTCGTAAATGAGAGCGGCATGTGCTTGAGTAGGCCTAATCGTATCTCTGTCCTTCCTAAATGTTTATCTGTAGAATAGAATGTTCCCGTATCAAAGAGATCAAGCTGCATTGTACCAAAAAGTTGTGTGTGGAAGGTAACTTGAAAGTCAAATGTTGTACTGTTTTTACATTCTTCCAAGGTTGATTGATAACGTTGATCTAGAGTGTACATTTTGAGTATTTATTATTATTTCTTTAGATTATCGTCTACCTCCTAATGTCAAAATGATGTAGGGCTTTTTTACTTTGACATTAAACAGACAATCAAGTATTTTAATCTAAATCATTCAGTCATGCTCTCTCTCTTTGTCTTTTCTTCCCAGTTAAAGACATGCCTTACGTTTACAAAGCCTATTGTTGGAGATCGTCGCGTATTGTCATTCTTTTTCATTCTTTCCTTTTTCCAAAAAAAAAAAAAAAAAAAAAAAAAAAAAATATATGCAGAAATTATTCGCACAAGGAAATCCACAAGAAGGCTAATGCTACGAGTGTTTCCCTGGGGTACTACATGTGGTATCACTAAACAACTTCACACTACCAAAGCGTCTACCTAATCTAAGGCTGTCCAGTGGAATATCATTGATATAAAATGTGGTTATTGCTGTATTTTAATTTTTTTATGTTGTCAGTTTGATCAGCAAAGAACCAAGATCATTCAAGAATAATTTTATATCAAAGAATATTTCATTCGATAGCCTTAGTTAGGTAGATACCTTGATAGTCTGCGGTTGTATAGTAACAACATAGGTAGCCCCTAGAGGAAATGTCCGTAGAATTAACCTTCTCGTGGATTTCCTCGTGCGCGCAGTGTTCACCTTTTTTTTACGTTGTACAATTCGAATAAATAAAGAAAAGAATGATTTCAACAACCAAGATCACAATGCTCAAAGTGTAATTGTAGGTATTTATCGTTACTCGCTTCCAATGTGATAAATACCCTTTATATTCATATAAATATAATAATAATAAACTTTCAAACCCCCTTTTTCCTTATATCTTTCAAAGCCGTTATTAGAAAGGAATAACGATATAGATTTAGAAAATTTTATTACTGAAATAAAGCGTAGCTTGGAAAGCCTACTACCACCATCTTCAGTCTCCTCTATGTCAACTTGAGAATTTCGTATGATGCGGTTAGTGCCACCCGACCTTAAATTGGGCTGAGCACAAATTGTGTTCTGCCACAGACTAAAAAACGCATGTGTGTGCTTTTATAACCTTTTTTTCTTTCTTTCTTTATAAATTATAGAATGCAGAACTATAGCAATAATAACGCCCCTTATCCAGGCTATGGACAACAACAACATGGAGGAATAGCTGGACTTGCTGAGAATTTGACTTCCAGCTTTAGTCAACTTAACGTCAAAGATCAATGGAATCATCTTTCATCTCATGTACCTCACCTTCCTCATCTATCACATGGTGACGAGAGACCTGGAGAGATTGTTTGTGGTCCTTTGCTTCGATATATTGGCATCAATTACACAACCCGTCAGTGGCAAGGATCTATTCTAGTCGTCTCCAGCGACCACCACCCACCTCCGATTGATATCCAAGTGACTGAACCAACAACACAACGTAAGCAGACAATCAAGCCTCGAGCAGAATGCCTGGACGTATTCCGCAACAAGTTTCGTTTCTGGAGATACGACGTTCGTATTCAGTTGACAGATAATGATCAAATCGCCACCTATTCTACACCTTACAATAACTGGGCTAGCCCTTACTTCCAATTCCATATGCCCTCATTTTATCAATCTATGCGATTCATGTTTTATTCATGTAACGGATTCTCCGATATTCCACAAGAGATCAAGGACAAATTTGGTGAGAAAGAGGCACCCCTCTGGCAGGATGTTCTCGATAGACATGAAGTCATGCCATTTCACGTTTTACTCGGTGGTGGCGATCAACTCTATCAGGATAGACTCATCAAGGAAGATTTTATGAAGCCATGGGTAGAAGAGAAAGTGCCTGCGAAACGTTTGGCAATGAAGTTGAGTCATGAAATGAAGGATGGATTTGAAGATTTCTATTTCTGGAATTACTGTAAAAATTTCGGGTAATAGGATGACATACATACACACAGAGGACAATGGGATAGAGATTCATCCATGAAATGATAGGTTCAAAGACAATCCTGTTGTGGCCAAGGCATTTGCTACTATTCCTTCAATGAATATGTGGGATGATCATGTAATGTAACCACTAAAAAAGAGAGTAGAGTATATATTCATATCGATCTAGGATATCATTGATGGCTATGGCTCATATCCTGCTGACATGCAACGTGCAGAATGTTTTCAAGGTATGGAATAAGCAAATATATGCGGTAGTAAACTAACTTTCTTTACAAGTCTTATTTGCTAACGCATGCAGATTTTATTACTTATTTCAACAGCACACAACTGTGGAATTAGCCCCTCAGCATGGGATGGTACGAGGCACACTTGATACATGCAATCACATTATTTCTACTCTTGGTCCAGATATTGGATTTATTGCATTGGACTGTAGAGGAGAAAGAACAAAACACGATGTCTGTAAACCGTCTACGTATGACAGCGTCTTTGAGCACTTACGCTCTATGATGCCGTCGACAATAAAACATCTCTTGATTCTGACAGGTGTACCCATCATTTACCCTCGTCTCACTCTATTTGAAAATCTCATGGATGGAGCAGCAGGCTTTAATCTGGCAACTATCGCCGGTAAAACTGGAGCACTGGGAAATATGATCTCTGGTCAGTTGAACAAATGGAATGGCGATCCAGAATTATTAGACGACATGAATGACCGTAAGTAGCATATCCTAGGGGATAACAGAGGTCATTAAAACATTCATTAGATTGGACTGCTTCAAATCATGAAGTCGAGAGAAAGAAATTCATTGAACGACTTCAGCAATATGCCCGTGAAAGATCTGTTCGAGTTTCATTCTTGGGAGGCGATGTAAGCATATAGCCTGTGTTTCAGGACTTATTACTTAGTTCTTTCATAGGTTCACTGCTGTGGTGCTGGAAAGTTGTATTCTAAAGATATGAAGGATAAAGAAGAGGGTGACCCATTCTTGATGGTACAAATCATTTCTAGTGCTATCGTCAATGTTCCTCCTCCTCAAGCACTCTTGACTGTTTTGAACCAAAACTCAACCTATGTCACATTCAATGGTAACGTTGAAGAAAGAATGTATAATCTATTCAAACGTTCACCAAACGGCAATACGGTAAGAAAGATACTGGATGATTGCTACTATTTTCTAACCGACATAACAGAGACAAAACAAGAAACTGATGGGTATGAGAAATTACTGTGCAGGATACTTTGATGAGAAGACAGGAAAGATAAATTTCTGGATACAAGCAGAAAAGGCAGTAGGAGTGAAAGGAACGATGGGATATCTTGTTGATGTACCACGACTTTTGTTTGGTCAAGCAGGATATCATCTCTATCATCAAAATAAGAGACAGCTGTTATCAGAATATAGTCAGTCTGGGGAAGAGAATCGTCAGCATTTTCATCTCCCTAATCCCTTGGATCGTTTATCGAATGTTTTTGAGCAGCACTTGTCTATGCCAGAAGCTAGCAATTATTAACTAGAAGACTAATGAATAAAAAATAATGTATTTTTGTTAAAGAAAAACGATGAGAGTTGTGAAGCAATTTTTGGATTTTTTATTGATTTAATATTTGGTGGGTTCACCACGAGTTTTGACCCTCTTTCCACACGAATGGTGCCCTCACAAGCCCTGGTGCTGATTAGTTGACTAATTTCTTCAAGAATAGCACGGCTATTTTCACGTACTACTCTTCCCAGCTCTCTTCTTTTCCTATCATTGAAGATAGGAGGCCATCCAGACCTGGGCTTTGACTCTACTGGTCCATTTTTTTTCCATTGTTGAAATACATGACGTACGGTTCTTTCCTCAATGGCAATCTGTGCTGCTGAGATGCCATCGCAGCGTCTAGTAACAATCTTTTTCTTTTTGAGACAAAGTTAAATAAGTCATTTTATGTGTTTATAAGAGAAAAGTATCGTCTTGTCAAACATATTTCAAATAAAAGCTGACCATCAAAAAGCGGTCATTATCTTTTGGAGGGCCATTCTCTATTTTGCTGGCTTTAATCCTCACGATCATGTGAATGATCTGAATATTTTAATAAAGTATCATTTAACAAATTTTAAAGGAAATTGAATGGCTTGATGATATGAATAAAGCAAAAATATTTGCAAAGATTAATGGTAAATATGAGATAACAGTTTACTATTTAGGCTTTTTTAGATCTTTGAACTAGTTTCGGTCTACAATCAAAAGAAGATAGAATTGCTGGATCATTTAAAACGGCCTTTCTCTTGAATTCGTGGGATTTGTTGTCAATTATAACTGTCGTTAGTTTTTTGTGGGTACTAAACTTTGTACCTATATTTGTGGACAGTCCTGCGAAATCTATTGCTTCAAGGCAAATGTCTGTTTCAGATAAGTTGATATAAGAAATTATCGCTAAGAAAAATATTAGTATTAGTCTTGTTGCTAATAATCATTCATATATTTGTAAATATATTATATCTTACATTGAGCATTTCCATCTACATCTATCAATTGATTTAGCGAACCAGAGTTGTCATTCATATCTCTTGAGGCGAAAGTATCGGGAGTCGAACAAGACTATGACACAAAGACCATTGCTATATTTAACCTTTTATTTGAAAAAAAAAAAGCTATTAAGTCGACAACTTACGAATTACATTCTTTATAAAAAGAAGACGCGCGTTCGTTTTATAGGAAGAGAGAATCTATGACTGCTACTTGTATTAATGTCGTCAGTGTGATTATTTATCAATGTTGTCAGCACCCTTACTCTCATCAGATGCGACAGAGGAATGCAAAATAGAATGTATGCTCCACTGCAAGATTATACTCGAATTATTATAATCATCATCTCATCAAACGCGTCAACATCTCACTCACGTTGGATGAATATTGCGTCCGAACAAGACGTACAATGGCATGGTTCAATCTCCATATCAAATGCCGTTCTAACTTTGGACCTCGCGACGGTCTTTCTTCATTGTGCTCTCAGGCGCCAACGTCTACCAGGTTTTAAAATACCTCCTCTTGGATGTCCTTCTGTGCTCATTGGACTCTTCCAAATCTTATAAGAAAATACAACGCTGTACCTATTTTGATTATCAAGATATATCCTGGTCAGTTCCGTTTCTTCTGGCACAAAGGCTACAATTTGCTTGCACACCGACGATATCCGCCTTTGGCTCTGTCTCGTTCACTGCTTCTCCGACCTCATTATTGGTAAACGTTTTGGTCCCTGAATATGCCTCCTAAGGCTTTCACACCATGGCTTCACCTGTTACATGACCACGTTACTACGCCTAATTTACAGCATATCTGAAATCCCGGTTTGACCATCTCTCCGCTGCGCAGGCTCTTCCAAAAAAGACATTGAAACACTCCACCACCTCTTTGTAAGCTGCTCTCCCAAGCTTAACTTCTGGTTCCCCCAATCTTTGAGAGATATTCTCTGCCGGATAAGTTCCTCGCCGCAGACGAAATCTGGTCTGTGCTCACATCTTTTGTCCCGGTAGACGAGCAATACATAGTCGATACAGACGCTCTTTGTTTCTTTAGCGCGGGTATCGCTACTCTATGGAAAACGGCCGCAGACGTCAAGATCTTTAAACTATAGATCATTGCGGCTACCCCTATCGTCTTTGCCTTTTATCCGGGTATTTTCTTCTCATTACAGCTTCATAATTTATTAAAAAGCCCACACTTTCATACAAAATATATACAAGTGGTATGAATCCCATAATAAATAGAAAATAATAACGTTGAATAGTCTCTCGTTCACGATCAAGTATATATTCTGTTATCTCAACACCAAAACATTGAATGATAGCTTATTAAGAATAAAGATAAATAGCAGTAGGCGTCATGTGAGTATGATATGACAATATGATCTCGAATTTATCTTGTGCCTGAAGCTCTTGGGTTATTAGCTCCAATAGAAATCGTGGAATGTTGAAACAAGTACTCCAATAAGGAACCAACCTAATTTCAACCAAACAAGTTAAAATAAGCATTCAATAGTGTATGTGTTGTTATTTGAGCGTCATTACGTCGTAATTGGGCATCTAAACGAAATTGCTTAAACGGGAAAAGATCTTTATGATTCAGTACAAGTTGAAATAAAAAAGATCTCCGACAAGAGACCAATTCATGTGCATCTGTGCGTTCGAGAGAGAGGGGATCAAAGTGACTTTTAACCAATGAACCACTGAAAAGGTCTTTTTTCTATTTTTCTTTTTTCTTTTTTCTTTATCATTAATACAACTACGAATAATGACTTCTATGAATCAAGATTATGTCCCGATCCCTCAGTTTCCTGCCTGCTTTGATGGTCAATGGAAGAATATAACCAAGAATCCACACTTGAAAACAATAATGAAATTCAAAGCTGGTACAACATTGGTAAGCATATATTACAAAGCGTGTGTGTATATATAAGCGCTTATACCTTCATGAAGCCTCCCCATCATTTCCCATCAAAAGCCCATATCACTGTTCTAAAGGGTTCAATTCAAATTGATGATTTAGAGTCAAGTCAAGCTTATATTTTACGAGAATCGGAGGATTGCACAATACCTGCACTCTTGGTACATGAAATGCAGTTTACCGAGGATGTCGAGTTTGAGTTTGAATTGGAAAATTTAAATGAATTGGTCATCTACTGGGATATGGAAGAACGATAGTACAGTTTTTTCAACTTAATAAAGTCTAAATTCTTCAAAAGAAAGGAAAACTGGTTTCGTTGTGGTGAGATAAACATATCAACTGTGAGAAATACTCTTATTACACAAGGACACAATAAGATCAATATTACTATTTATATCCATATCATCATACAATCATATTCTTGTATAGACAGATCCTTCTTGTATTATTGTCCTTTCATTTTATTGGTCACAAAAAGATAAAACGTATTGTCTTTGATTAAAAAGGGATGGAAGAGGTAGTTGGAATAAAAAAGTGGCTCCTTTAATAACAGGATTAATTCTTACGTCAGTAGTCCTAAGCTAGTAAAATTACTTTAGTTGGATCTTCGATTGTTTAAAACCTGATTTGAACGAGTGACTAATTTAGTTTGTTTTAACAAGTTTAAAAGAATGAAGAGTCAAGCTTGAGTAAAGTAGAAGGGATGAATTGAATGAATATAATAAATAATGAATTTTGAGACTTTAAAGAGCAGTTTGGGTACACTTTGCTCAATTCTATTCACTTTAGATTTAGACTACAATAACACTTAAATTTGGTGAATAGACAATTAAATGTTTGAATATTTAAGAACAATAAATACATTGCATCATAATGTCTATCTTTATATCATTTGACCTTTCAAAGACAGTGCATATCTTCTCGTTTTACGAGTCGTCTGTCTGCAACCATGCATAATATAGTTGCTTCTGCAGCCAAGCATTACAGAGTAAGCGTCTCCATCTCTTTTTTTTACCTTATACACTCAAGACTGTTCAAGCTTAAACTGTTCAGGTTGACACGGTTGACGTGCTAATTACTAGGTGAGCAACACGTTCAAGGTTGCATTGACACTGTCAGAAAACTGATAAGCGGAGTATGAATCAATATGCAGTGAGGCACATCCCCGATTATTAACAGTTGCTCTACTAGTTGAATTAATTCACGAATCGTTGATATCTTGGCAAGTGTTCAACAGTAAATTAAACAAGTTCCATTAAATATATTCAAGTATTCTTCTTCCAGTTAAGCACACATGCTTCATTGTACTTCCCTTGTTGAGATACTCACCAAAACATTTAGCAGAATGAGTAACAGATCCATTGAAATCACTTTACTAATTCTAACCATTGGCAGAAACTTACTCTTCTTCGCTTTACTCTTGACAACTCTACCAGAACCGCTGAATGGGATTCAGTCTAGGGAATATCTTTGAGAGTGAATGTATCTTCCTACACCAGTTGAGCTATGGATAGGGGGCGTTATCTTGTCATGGTAATGCCCCCCTTCATTTCTGAATACTTGTCCCATTTATCAATATGTCGTATTAAAGTTAAGACCTATCATGTCGAAAGACAAAAGTAGTGAAGAATATGCTTTAATGAGAAACGGAGGCACTGTCACATTTATTCCAAGTCTATCAAAAATAGCTGTTACATGACTCCTCGTGTCTCATCATCAAACTATCACAACCTGAAACAATGCACAGTCTGAAGAGTCAAACCTCTAAACATGGATCTAATCTCGTCAAATTTGACCTTGTATACAAAAACATGATCAAGAACTATAGACTGGGTAGTCTAAATAATTCTTGGATGTACTTTGTAGAATGTATATAAAGGAGCATATTCTTCTTGACACTTGCTTCCCTCATATACATCATCATCATAGTTGATGTTTGAACGATTGAGGTTGTCTGTTGCTTTGAGCTTTACATAAGATTCTTTTGTTAAACGTCCTCTGTGGTAGCTCTTTCCTTTCTTAGAGTCTACTTCACCATAATGTCGCAACAAGCAGTTGATTTAAATGAATTGTTTTTGATACACTTTTTTAATAAAAAGAAAAAGAAGGAAAAGGTGATACAGTAAAGACACAATTTGTAGGAGCACGCGTGTTTCAAATATCCACTCAACATGAAACACATAAATAAACATGACTTTTTAAAAGTCGCGCCTATTGAATATTTATTCCCCTTCTCTTTCCCTGTTTGGATCCTTCCCTTTGTTTACAAAAGACGGGGATGCAGGAATATAGAAAAATGTCGTGACATAAGGATGAGTGTAACAATAACTGTAAACAAAGAACTAGTCCATCTTTTTTCTGTAAAGAAACAACTTTTTCTTTGAAGCTCAAGAGACAGTGGATGAAAAAAAAAAAAAAAAAAAAGGAGGGAGATCAAAGCCATCAATGTCAAACTTGTAACTAATCAAAATTAAACTCCACTACTTGTTTTGGCTGAGTGTGTGTGTGTATAAATGTATGTGTATGTGAATGTGGAGTAGGTTTGCATACGTATTTTGACAACCAGACAACTTGTTTATTTCATAAAGATTACTTTTTATACTTGTAAATACAATATGCACGTAATTTATTTCTGGAATGTATATCTTTTTTATTGAGAATATAAACAAAATATATATTGTGAGAGAAAGTAGCAGAACTATGGGTCCAGCCCTATTTTGTATTTATTGAAAGGTGCATTAAACAATACATCCAAATGATCCAATTAAATGTGAAATAGAGTTCTAAAATCTATGACATGGTTTCAAGAAAACAGTACAAAGGATACATGTGATGTTGGTTTGTATGACACTGTTCGGAAGTAACACTTCCGCTTTATTGCATGTCAAGTTCCTTATTTATTTATATATAAAATTTATTTTATATATAAATATTTTTATATATGGAAGGAGAGGGGTTAAAAAGGACACTATGAAAAGAGAAGAAAGAAAGGGTGAGTATAAAATAGTTGGGGTAGTGAAACGTTTTTTTTTTATTCTTAAATAATTTTATACATCTCTTTTCTTTTTCTTTTTCTTTCTTTCTTCTTTCTTTTCTCTTTTTTTTTATATTAAAAATGTTTATAAAATCAGTCATAGATTGGATCAACTTCTTCATCTGGTTATACATTCACATAATCTCAACAATAAAAGCAGCTATTTATATTGCAAAACATGACTATCCTGTTAGACCACAGCGATCATGTAAGAAAATGCCAGTGATCATCAGCAGAAGAAGAAGACTTGCTAGGAACAATAAAATTAAGAGTTTACCAACTGAAATACTCTTACTCATATTCAATCAATTGGATCAAAAGGACTTGTATCATTGTTTGATGGTGTCCAAACAATGGAAGAAAATTATCACCCCCCTTCTCTGGAAAGTGGCTACTCCTTTAAGGCCAATATTAAATTGTGGCCAAAAATTCCCTTCCATCTACTTTCCTATACATTTTCAACAATATGGTCATTCAATTCAATCTTTGGATCTATCACTTATTGCTCACCACGTGAACGATTCGACCATTCGACAGATCATATATTATTGTCCAAACATAACCAAGCTCAACTTAACCAATTGCCGTGCTATCACTGATGAATCCTTCCGACTCTTAGCCCGTGCCCCTCTTGCACATAATCTAGAGTCTCTCGTGTTGACAAACTGCCGACAAATCACCGATCGTAGCTTGTATTATTTGTCTACCGTGTGTGATCAACTCGAACTACTTCATCTGAACGGCTGTGTTCACATCGGTCACTCTGGTGTAACTCGTCTCATGACCATTACCGGAAAGTCCATCCGACATTTACGTATCAACGATTGTCCTCTTCTCACAGGTGCTACAATTCAAGCAGTGGGTCGTTATTGTGGTCCAAAATTAGAATCCATTGATCTCTCTCGTTTACCATTCAAGCACACGGATATTGTCAAATTGGTTAAGCAATGCCCTAATATCACCCAGCTGGATATGTCTTTGAAGAATCCGATTCGTTCAGATCTCATGTCAAGGTCAGCTGCTGCTACCGTTTCTGATCCAGATAGACACATTCATGAGTTATCTGGCTTTATTGAACTGTTAAATCAACTCAACATTCATCCCACCCTGTCCGCTGAATCAGCAAGACATCGTCGTTTCATATTGGAGCAACAACGTGTTCGTGACTTGGTGTGTGATCGTACGATAGAGTATGTATCCATTCACTTGAAGAATCTCAAGAGGCTTGATCTCTCTCATTGGGCTTGTTTAACTGATTCTGGTGTGCGTGCCTTGGCTGATAATTGTAGACATTTATCGGAGATTTCATTATTGGGATGTACAAGCGTCACCAAACGAGGTTACAAATATCTGGCTGAAGCGTATTGCATCAATAACAATAACAATCAGCGTTACAGCTCACTTAGTGATCATGAATCATTGGCAAGTACTGTTGTAGAAGTAGAGCGATCCAATTCAACGCCTCTTCCTACCACCAAAACAACATTTTAATATCATTTGAATACACACATATATATTTATTTATATATATATATATACATACATATATATATACTATTCAACCCACATATATCGACGTATATGTACATATGGCAAATTGCATCTTATAAATATCTTGCACCTATACCCCCTCTATTTTTTTTCTTTACCTCAGTTGCTTTAAATAAATGCATAAAAAGTATAATCATTAAGAATGTTGTCTCACCAGACCATAAACAAAAAGCAATGCATCGTGTACATCTTTTTTTTTTTCATCGCTTTACGATGGTTACTAGCTTGATGTCATATCTCTTCTATATTTCTTTCTTTCTTGTAGCCATAGATTCGTCATTATTAAAGTTATTATAGTACGCATTCTTCTATGATGGTGCAACGTTACTTCTAAACGATCTCACTGCTAAACTCACCTACTTGTTTATACATAATCATTCACCCTTGGCCCTCATTTTAACATTTGAGAAAAAATTCTTTACCCCACACACACATATATAAAAAGGGGAAAACAAGGGGGGATTCATAGCAATAAACTATGAATGATGATTCATATGCAAGTTTATATTCTTTGTTGGAATCGTTCGATTGGACACAAATAAAAACAGTGGGCGTTTTCTAGACTATTTTCGAAACACAATAGGGCAAGAGCGATAACAAAGAGATGTGTAACCATGGCAAAAAAAGTCTATTTTTCTTGTGGGAAACCCAAGGTTACATCATAACAAGCTTGCCATTTAAAATCCGATCTACATATACAAAAAGAGGACGATTTATTTATTATGGAATAGTTCCTTGTATCATCTCTCTCTGGTCATTTGCTTGAAGAAATGGGACGATTTTTGTTTTGTATTTTTGGGATACTGAGATGGTATACGCACGTATATGGTCAAAGTGGAACACCTTGCTTCAGGCTATGAGCGTACGCTTACACAATTCGAAGGACCCCCAGGGAAAGAAAGGATGGGGCTGAGACTTTGAAATATATAGTCTGTTTGACAAACTAAAGTGAACAATGACCAAAAGCTTAAACCCCGTAGTCGTACATAGCACTACCACGAGCGTTCCAATTCATAATTGTGTGCAATGAATATAAAAATAAATTACAGTAGCTAGCAATGTAACATGATAGTCAGCACAGACACCATTTACTCTCAATCAATGGTCTCTCTTTTTGATATAGTAAATAAGCATGACAGCCCATTGTCCTTTTTTCTTTTTATTATCATCTATCTAACTATAAAAAGGCTTGGCAGTAGTTTAAATTGTAATTACCATTGTTTGCATTGAAAAAGTATTTTGTATTTATCGGCTGTATTACTCCACTGACCTGTAAAACAGATCGAATAGGTATTCGGACGCATTGGTCGATTGTCCGTCTTTGAAAAACCATTCAAACTGATCAGTATTGCTTGACATGGGAGCAGCCACATGCTCACTGCCGACTGTGCTCCTTTTGACAGGATGATCATTGTCATCCATGCATCCAGCCTCAGACAAGTCACAGGAGATCATTAACAAGAGTGGATGGTCATATTCAGTTGATCATATCGTGACCAAACAGACTTGTTCAGGGTCTAATTTAGCTTTTTTCCTGTCCAATAGGCCTCTCCTTGATATTTTAATCCCTTTAATTGAAGGATTTGATGATATGAGCTTGATTTTGGTCACTAAAGGATATTTCATTTTTCTACTTGTCGTTTTTGTATTTCAAAGCAAGAGACCACATCAAATTACACTGTAATTTTTTATAAACAATCATTTAAGCGTAATGCAGAGCGCTTAATGAAACCATAACGTTGGCATTGGGACTTCTGTTCAAAGAGTTAGTACGAATAGAAACTCTGTCATTTACTGGATCGTCTTCTCAAGCTCTTGTCGCTTTCGATGTGTCACCTTTTGAGAGATAATACTTTGCATATTGTCCAAATCGTACTGTACTCTCTGTTTACAAAAGTAATGCATATGTATTATTATCAAATAATCAGTGCTTGGCAGCCGTTTAAACAAAGTCAACGATACATGATGTTTGTCAATTTTGGGTATCAACGATACTCGAATGATGAATGGTTGGCTAAAGTACAAGGGTAAAATATAGAAATCCAAATATGGAAAACTACTGAGTTCTCTCTTTCTTTCCCTCTCCTATGTCAACATTTGGTCATTCATATCACACTTTCTTTTTAGTGGATAACCATCTTTCCCTCTCTCTCTCTTTTTTTTTTTCATTTTTCATTTACAATATGAATTGGCAAAAGTATATCAATGAACTTGTTGAAACTGAACACGTTGCTGAGGCAGCCATTATAGAATTAAAAACAGGTGAAGTTTTAGCATCAACATCGGGTTTCAATTTACTTCCGTCTGAAGCAGCAGGAATCGCCGTTCTTTCTCGGGATTATAATCATGTTTTCGCTCAAGGTGTTCGAGTGGCGGGTATCACCTATATGGGACTCAAAGCAGATGCAACGAGTATTTATGGAAAGAGAGGAACGACTGGAGTGACAATAGCCAAGTCGAATCATGTTGTCGTGGTTGGGACTTATACTGACGGTATGAAACCGGAAAGTAGCGAAAAGGCAATTGAGCAATTGGCCGCTCAATTAATCCAAAGTGGGCACTGAGCTTTGTCCCCCCCCCCTCACTTGTATATAATTTATTTAATTATGCATTAAAGCATACATGTTTTTTTTTTTTTTTCTTCTGCAAAACATAAACCCTTTTCTTTGTTTGTTTATCTTGTTTTAAAAAAGGATAAAGTACAATGACAAGGTCACCATGAAAACATCACAAACTAATAAAGCCGTCCACTTCCAAAAGGGATAACTTGGACTATCATCATGTTCTTCTGGCAAACAGGTAGCTGTACTTTATTTTAAAAGATATCGGCAACCCATTTTATGTAGGCGCATTGCCTTAAATGGAATCATTCAATACTATTTCAAAGTTATCACGATTGTTATGCATAAATAATCAAGTACGGCATTTAATAATATCTGCTCGCGTAACTGTTTGTCTATATAATTATGATCTCTGGTCAGCACAGCTTAGGCATGAATATAAAAGATCAGCCAATCAAAAAGCTGCTTTGGTCAAGGAAGAAATGGTCACAACAGGGGTAAAGTGGCTTTCACTCTTTCACTCACTCACTCTCTCTCTCTCTTTAATATCATGCCTCGTTCAGCTTGGAAAGGTCCCTTTTTTGTTTCATTCCCTGGTTTAAAACAAGCTGTTCAAAATGGAACACCTATTGCAACACAAGGTTTGCATTACTATTTGTTTATTTATTATATCTGACATGTACAATAGCTCGTAGCTGCACCATTTTACCGTCATTTGTTGGATTGAAGTTTTTAGTGCACAACGGAAAAGAATATATACCAGTTCATGTGACCGAAGAGATGATTGGACACAAATTAGGGGAATTTTCATTCACTAGAAAACGATTCACTTA
Organism: Rhizopus sp. PT2906; assembly: GCA_025529335.1. Taxonomy (NCBI): domain Eukaryota; kingdom Fungi; phylum Mucoromycota; class Mucoromycetes; order Mucorales; family Rhizopodaceae; genus Rhizopus; species Rhizopus sp. PT2906. The sequence goes on along the minus strand of JAMYHX010000077.1, from coordinate 48,674 downwards.
TCGTTTTACCAAGAACAAATAAACAGTTTAATAAATGCCCGGGATTATTCTCCAACGATTCTCTTGACGATGAGGAAAATGCTTTTGATACCAGAGAAATGTTTGATTAGCAGTGATTGAAAGATTAACAGCAGTCCAAATGAGACCACATAAAAGAGTCATATTTTTGAATTGGTACAAGATACATAATGAGACATAGATCAAAATGTCTGCAAAGTAATGAGGTACTACGATCCACTCAAACCAGTCACCTCTGGGAACAGAATATCTCTCTGTTGAATTCGATCGAAGTGAGGCCAATATACTGTGACATTGGTATTGATGATAATTGGCATAAAAGAATAGCAATAGGGCGATGAGCGTTGACAAGTTCCAATGACCTGTTGATATGAGTATATATAAAGATTTAAACATGATATATATACCTTTTTCAATGGTCCTTGAGGGCCATACACCAAGATGGACAGCTCCTTCAAGCCAAGTGCCAAGTACCATGGCACCATAGAACCCAACTCCCGTAAGATAATGGGACATGTGCATTCTAGCTTCTTTGGATGGTCTTTCTATTATTAAGGATTCGTAGACACGTCTTGCAAGATGAAAGTTCACTAATAGTAATCCAACCTGACATTGCAATTGAGGTAAATGATGTGATCCAGAGGGTTGATCCCATTGACGCAATAAATAAAATACAAGACCCTTTTGGAAATACAATTCAATTGCACAGTTGATTCCAAATAATAAGCCAATAATGTAGAAATGATTAAAGTAGTGCTTTGGGACTGTCAAGGTGGATAGATAATGAGCCCAACGTGTCTTTGGCTTTTTTGTATTGTGTAAATTAAGTTTTCCATAGGATAAAACTGATGCCTGTAATTCATGAAATCGATTTGCACATATGCTTAATGCTGTCAATATGATTAAACAAGAGCATAAAAGAACAATCAAGTACATTTTTAAAGAAAAAAGAAAAAGAAAAAAAAAGACAGTGTAACTATTTTTAATAGTAGACGTGTAGAACACCAAATGATATGTTGATCAACATGCCAGCGATGATGCCTAATTGTTGTCTTCTCGAAAAGACAGACTCTCGAAACCAAAATAAGCAAATGATGCCGAGAAAGAATCCAAACATGAGCCCCCACATCATTTCCTTGTAGGTGCCTTGAATAGCTAACCTAAAAGTTAATATGACGCTATTATCTATCTTTGTACATTACTGCCGTCCGGTAGTGTCTCTCCTGTGTTATCCATCCATTGTTCTTCTAAATTTCTAGCTTCTTCTGATGTATCGTTATAATCTGTTCCATGAAGTCTATGAAACTGCGCTCTTATATTCTGAATATCCTCTTCTGTAAATCCTGATTCTCGTAGCCTGTCAAAGCCCACGGGTGGTATGATTTGAGGACGATTCTATACACACAAAAGATGTGAGAGAAGGTGTATATTGTATATGTACGACATACATTGCTTATGGAAGAGCCTTTTGGTATATAGTCGGATAGTGAACAATGGATATAGACAGGTGAGGGCGGTTCCAGTGTTGCTTTTGAGTTTGTTATATTTATTTTGCCAATGCCATAACTCTTTAATGTCCTTTGATCTTCAAGTACTTTTCCGTTGTGAATGAGACGAATGTATTTATCCTTTGCATTTCCTGATAGATTACGAATCTATCAAAGACAGGGCGTTACTTAATAATAACAATAATGACAAGTATTTATACTTTTTCTTTAATAGAATATATAGTTTCATCAGGCTCAGCATTAATAACAAGATCTTGCCTATCAGACCATCTTATATGTAAGTTAATATTATCATAGTATTCATCTTGATCCATCTTTGGAATTACTGAACAAAGAGGGAAAAAAGAACTAGTGAGAGAGAAAGAGCATTTTGTATCACCAATGTATTTTTAAAATCAGCTTTAAATAGCGTTACATCAAATTCCCTTTTTTTTTTTTCCTGCTTTTTCTCTCTCTCTCTCTTTCTTAAATGTCTTATTCTTTACAAAGTTTAATCGGTATTCTAATAAACATTATTAAGCCTAAACAAAAGACTTATTTATTCTTTTTTAGAAAGAGCATGCAGTCCATCTCGATTCGATCCAAACTTGGCTCTTAATCTTGAGATCTGCGAGACGATCAATAAAAAGCAAGGCAGTGCGTAAGATCACATCACTCGCACACCTTTTATTCTTTTTCTCTAATTTCCTTTAAAGACCACGTACTGCAGCTATGACCATTGTGAAATTAGTTAATAGCCCAAGAGTAAATCAAGCTATGCTTGCTTTAACTGTAACTATCCATGACTTGTTTTCTTTCTAGAAAAAGCCCTAACCCATCATAGTTGCTCGATAATTGTGCTAAAAACTGTGGATATCCATTTCACCTTCAAATAGCAACCAAAGAATTCCTGAATGCGCTCGTTCGTCGCTTCCCAGAACGACCACCGACACGATACGCGCCACATCCAGTACAATCCGCTCCAGAAAATCAATGGAACCATTTTGATTTTGTACCACAACAACTCATGGCACATCCTGTACTAGATCGTATTTTGTATTTGATTAAGGAATGGAAAATTGCACTTACAGAATTGTCTAAATACAAAGAGGATATGACACATATAAGGGATATGTATAGATTATTAAAATTTAAAGGTAATTTACCCCCCTTGAACGAATAACGAGAGAAAAAGCTGATATCTTTTTAAAGGGTACGTATTTCCTGAATTACGTGATTCTTCGGTTGCCGCTTTGGCGCCAGCAGATGTAAGCAATTGTAAAGCATTCGTGGACAATTAATAACGCGCCTCTTTTTATTAGACATTAAAAACAGTAGAGGAACTGGAAGAGGAAAATCGTGTGGCACAAGCAGCGGTATATATAGTATAATGTGGTAGCATATGGGAAAAGAAGAATTGATGTATAGTTTTAAATACTTAGAAATTACAAGAACTCATCAGACGAGGCAGACCACAGGATTTGGTAGAAGCTAATAGATTGATGAAAATAATGACAGGATACGTAAGAAGAGAGAAAGAGACGAGAATTTTTGATTATAGCAGCCATCTAAAAACAAAGTCATATAATGATAGGATCAAAAACATCAACCAAATTATAAAGAGATGTTTGTGGAAGAGGTGCACAAGATTCAAAACAAGGCACGTTTACTATATGAAATGCTGGGTAATTTGATATCAGGAGATAGACCAGACGAAACCATGGAAGAGTTAAAGGGCTCTTGTGAAAATGCAATACCCAAGATTGAAAATATGCTTAAAACTGAACAAGATAAAGAAAAGATTGAAGAGATGAATCAAGCACTTTTGATTGTGAGAAACAGCATTTTAAAATACCAAGATATCAAAAAGGGACGATATAATACCAGCTATGATATTAGTGATAAGTTTGATAGTAAGCTTGCTGAAGAGGCAAAGCAGCAGCAGCAGGAACAGCAGGGGTCTATTAGCTTAATTGATTTGGATGATGATTTATCCAGCGATAATGATAGGTCAATCGTCAATCAGCTCAATTCATTGACAATAGATTCTCCTGATTTATCAACACAGCCTACTCAAGAACCAGTTATACCAATCGCAGACAATAGATTAGTTGACATGGTCAATAAGAATGGGCTTGTTATTCAATTAGAGCCACTATCGACTGTAAACACGACATACCAGTTTAAAGCATACTATTCAAACAAATCAGTTGCTCCTATGGATAAGATGACTTTACTACTAGCTGCACCCAAGGTAATTATTCCTCTTTTTAGCTGGTTTAGATGAGTGATTAACGTCACACGATAGTCTATGCAATTAAAACTAGGGCCTGTATCTTCTTCATCTGTACCTCCTACATCTGACAAGTCTGTTACTCAAGTCATCACCATTGATAATCCAAACAAAGTAAGCCTCAAAGCAGATTTAAGCATTGCACAAACTAAGTAATCATGTATATATAGGAATCTATCCGACTTCGATACAAGATAACTTATGAACAATTTGGAGTGGAGATGGAACAGTCAGGCACTTGGCATAATACTAAATGAACATTCTGAATCATAGAACTAAAAGTATAAAATAAAACTAATTATTTGCTTGATACCAAATCTTGCCTATTATGCCTTAAATACCTTGTTAATGCAAAAGATGGTCCAATCCGGATCATGGTTATAACCACTCTCTGCCCTGTCTCACCAAATAAAAGAAACAGGGTGCGATCATTTATATATATTGTACCTGACTAGTAAAGCACCTTGCTTTACATTATTACTGATCCAAATAGGACTTATGGTAGATACTTTACAAAATCCGTAGTCTTTTATTTTTATGTTGCAAACCAATAAGTGGCATTGATATACTTCATTTAGTCCGTGTGGGTATTTTTTTTGTAACACTTACTCTTATGCAAAATTTTCGCACGGTACTTTTTTGTGTATAAATAAAAAGTAAGCGACTTATTCCCCCTCACTTCTTTTCTTTACTTCTTTTTATATACACAAATATGATGGCATCCATCTTGAAATCCGGTTCTGTCCTTTCAAAGTAAAAAATAAATAAATAAATCAAACAAATGGATATCGTAATATATTGACATCTTTTTTATTTTAAAAGACAAGGCATCACTTCAAGAGCATTCAGTACCCAATTTCCCCTTTTACAAAGAGTCTCTGGTGTAGACACTGTCAAGAACTATATCAATGGTAAATTTACTGAATCAAAAACTGATAAATGGATCGAACTTCGCAATCCCGTAAGTTTTTTTTTTTTTTCTCAAAATACATCAATCAAGCTTATATGTATACTGAACGCTTGAAATAGGCTACACAAGACTTAATCGGTTATGTTCCCGAAACGACACACGAAGAATTAAATGAAGCCACCGAAAGTGCTGCTGTTGCTGCTCGCGAATGGAAAAAGACGACCGTCTTACAGCGCCAAAGGGTAATGATGGACTTGCAATATCTTATTCGTCAAAACCAAGACAAGATTGCCGAGAACATCGTTCAAGAACAAGGCAAGACATTTGCAGATGCTAAAGGTGATGTCTTCCGTGGTCTTCAAGTCGTTGAACAAGCCTGTGCTTTGACAAGCATGATGATGGGTGAAAAGATGACAGTCGCAAAGGATATGGAGACATACAGCTATAGAGAACCACTCGGTGTCGTCGCTGGCATCTGTCCTTTCAATTTCCCTGCAATGATCCCACTTTGGATGTTCCCTTTGGCAATTGCTACAGGCAACTCTATTGTCATGAAGCCTTCTGAACGTGACCCTGGTGCCATGATGATGCTCGCCAAGTTGGCTGCTGATGCTGGTGTCCCTGATGGTGTCCTCAACGTCGTCCATGGTTCCGTTGACTGTGTGAACTATATCTGTGATGAACCCAGAATCAAGGCCATCTCATTCGTAGGCTCTGACCGTGCTGGTCAACACATCTATACCCGCGGTAGCGCCAATGGCAAGCGTGTGCAAGCTAACCTTGGAGCCAAGAATCACGCTGTTCTCTTGCCCGATGCTAATAAGCAGGCTGCCTTAAACGCTATTGCCGGTGCCGCCTTTGGTGCCGCTGGTCAGCGCTGTATGGCTCTTAGCACCTTGGTCTGTGTTGGCGAAACGAAGAACTGGTTACCTGAATTGGCCGAACGTGCTAAAAAGCTCAAGGTTGGCTATGGCATGGAACCCGACACTGATGTTGGACCTCTCATCACAGTCCATTCCAAGGAACGTGTTGAGCGTTTGATTCAAAGCGGTAAGGAAGAAGGTGCTAATGTTTTGTTGGATGGAAGAGGCATCGTGGTAAAGGGATACGAAAAGGGTAACTTTGTGGGTCCTACTATCATTACCGATGTCAAGACTGAGATGGAGTGCTATAAAGAAGAAATCTTTGGTCCTGTTCTCGTCTGTTTGAACGTGGATACCTTGGACGAAGCTATTGAACTGATCAACAGCAACCCCTATGGTAATGGTACGGCCGTATTTACCAATTCTGGACCAAGTGCTCGTAAGTTTGAACACGAAATCGATGTTGGTCAAGTAGGCATCAACGTTCCTATTCCTGTGCCTGTTCCTCCCTTCTCTTTCACCGGTAGCCGTGGTTCCATCTTGGGTGACATGAACTTTTATGGTAAGAGCGGTCTCCACTTCTATACCAAGCCAAAGACTGTCACTTCATTATGGAAAGAAAGTGATTCTGAACACACTCGTGCTGCTGTTCATATGCCAACAATGGGTCATTAAAGAAATGTTGCAAAATAGAATTAAAGAATAAAAAAGTATAATACGATGTAACATCTTTTCAAAATATGTGTGCAATATGTTGAAAAAAGGGAGGGATGATTAACAGACAAGCAGTAAGGTTTTCGGTCCCTGGAATATCATTAAAAGGAGACCATATAAAGCAATGGCCTTTTTTTATTAATGTGGCAATGTAACAAAAGAGAACCATTTTCAACAATGCCTCCTTCTTTTTCTAGACTTTTTGCAAAGGTTGTTCTACACATAGATTCTTCATCCTCCCTCTTTCTTCTCCCCTTTCTTTTTGCCTTTTTTTTTTTTTTTTTTTGCAAAGCACAGTCGCCCATTCTTTATTTCTTTTTCTTTTCAGAATGAAGCACGTCTATCAATCACAATCGACCATAACCGCAACGACAGAACGAATACCAACGACTACATGGGGACCATTTACGATCATTACGATTGTATCTCTCGTACTTATCACTTGTATCATACTCAATTGTCATCGAATACGAAGAAGCGTTACCGAGAGACGAGTGGTACATCAATCTGGACAGTTTGAAAAAACGCATAAAGAGATGAAACAAGTAGATATCGAATCCAATGCCGATTTTTCTTCATTTTGTAGCCGAGATTCACAAAACGTTACTATGCCAGACACAGTATACAATGGGGCCAGAAGTGCCCGACCTGATTCAGGATATATCCATATTACAAGCGTGCATGCACAACCTGCCTACGGCTATGCTGCGTCACAATCATTAAACACGGCTCGTTGACAAAGAAAGAAAGAAAAAAGAAAAAAGTAGCATGGATTACCTTAATAAAATGTACTATTACAGTCATATAAACTTATATTTCGTACCCTTTTTATACTGAGTTTGGATAAAACACCTACATGTAAATGTCTAAACCCTGTTGAAGGGAGACATGCTCTCTACGGTGACTTCTCTTGTAAAAACCAAGGGTCTTCACCTCTCCAAATGGCCCAAGAGATATCGAGCATGTTTTTACTTGCATTTGTATCTCTGTTCCATAGTATATTGCAGACTTTGCAATCTAATGTACTATGGGGCTTTTTTCCATTTGAAAGCTTCTTTTGTTCCAGCCGTTTACAGTTGTGCAAACCTAAATAGTTGATAGACCAGAATTGACGTCGGATTTTAATTGCTTGATTGTTGCCTGTATTTTGGAAGATGTGTAGTTGTTGCTTTCACAAGGTTTTCTATACAACACGTATGAGTGCTTATTATATTCTTTCAATTTATATAGGCCAACACTACATGCACCAGAAGTTAGACTAATTCCACAGGTGCTGCCTCTAACCATTACCTATGATGCTGTCCAACAAAACTTTTCATCATCTTGGTTTATTTCTTTTCAGAAAGATAGAGATAAAAACGAAATGTTGTTATTTTTGTGCTGTCAGTTTGATCAACAAAGAACAAGTGTGATTACGTTAAAGAATATTCCATTGGAAAGCGTTAGGTTAGATAGCGACTTTGGTCGTGTGGAGTTGTATTGTGGCATCCCAAGGAAGCACTCGTAGCATTAGCCTATTTTCTGGTACATGTAGTGTTTCCCTATTAATATTCAAAGAGCTTATCATAATATGTGCGCTGTAGACAGAGTGACATCGTACTGACAGTCTGTACTACAGTGTGGTATATATTGTTGTCTTCAATTAATCATTTATATATTTCTTTACTTCTTTTTTTACCATTGGAAGTTGTGGTTTACTCATTGCCGATCATACACAGAAGAAGATATATACCAACACACCAAGTAACTGTGCGCTGATTCCAGCACGGAATGAGATGTTATGCTTTATGCCAGCATCGAATAATATATTCGATCCTGATAGACCAAAGTTAACCATCATCACGCTCTACAACAGCACCTCATCTACTGAAAAAATGTCAATGATAAAACAAGAACAGAGCGCACAGATGTCACTTGCGTCTCTGAAACGATTTCCAGCTGCTCACAGATTTCTGTTGAACGTATTGAGGATCGATAATTATATTAAATGAGCGCCATACGTCTGGAGACATACTGTATGGAGCATAATGAAGAAGAGGACTAATGCTTTATGCCCTCATACCAAAAGCCTACAAGTCATTGAAGTTGTTTTTAAGAGTGTTTGGAGGGAAGGCAATGAAAGTAATATGAGACTGTAATCCAATTTATTTGGAGAAGAGTGAAAAGTTATTTGCGGCCAATTTGGCTATCTTTATCACCCTCCATTACGACAAGTCTTTATTGTTTCACGCGAGGTTCATCAAAAGCTAAATAAAACAGTCGCTTCACTTCTTCATGTGGGTGGGCAAGTTCAGGCATATTCGGATTTTGGTGTAATAGATCGAGATAAAGACTGTCCGGACGAGATCAAAAGAATAGTAACAGAGACTAAAGATCCCTTTGGGATCAAGGGTTAAAAAATCGTACTAGCGAAAAAGTGCAGGATATAATCATTTGTGATTGACATGGATATTTTTGAAAGCGTTTCAATATCAAAAAAGCCTTTCTCAATAAAGAAATGTACGACAGCACGCTGAATAGGAGCCCTAACACGACGAACAGCATGAATCAAACGATCTGCGAACGTACCCAAGGCATGGTTCACCTTGTCTTGGTAACTACACTGAATCACGCAAAATTGCGGTATCAAGAGGATATTTTCACAAACAATAATTGCAAGCTTATTTAATTGTGAATGGAGCGACACCAACTTGTACTTTATTACCTACTGCCTGCCTCTTTTTTTTTTTTTTTTTAACTTTCATTAGCTCTTTAATACTAGATCACTTTACAATGACCAAGTGTCAAAAATTCAACATCAGCCACTGAGGCCCAAAATGAACATGAAAAAAGCAGCCTAATGGTGACTGTTTGGTTTTAGTTCTTTTGATTTTGAAAGGCATCCTTGCAACTATTGCCTTTTTTCTCTCTTGCAAAAAAAAAAAACACGATGGGATTGAAACCTAAAACTGTCGCCTGTATTACAGCTGGTGTGGCTATTACCGCATGTATTGGTTATGTCTTGTACTTTGACTACCAAAGACGCAACAATCCTGTGTTGAGAAAGAAAATGAGTAAGTGTCGCCCATGATCCACTGATCTGTGTGTGTTCTTACAAGGTAAATAGAAAAAGAAAAAAAGAAGGCCGAAAAAGAAATCCAGAAGGCTCAAGAAAAAGTCAAACTGAATGTTCTGCAAGTCATTGATTCGGTTATTGAGGCTGCTTCACAAGAGACACTCCCATCGACTCCAGAAGAAAAAGAAAAATATTTTATGCAGCAGGTTGCCTTGGGAGAAGGGCTTTGTAATAAAGGTAAGATTTCAAAAAAAAAAAAAAAAAAAAGATAAAGATAGTCAACCACAATTTAGGTGAGGCTTTCTATAATGATGCTGTTTTGCCATTCTTCTTGGCCTTGAAGGTTTATCCTTCACCCATGGAATTGATCATGATTTATCAAAAGACCGTCCCGGCTCCTGTCTTTCAGATGATTGTTAACGTCATGGCACTTGATGTGAGTATTTTGATATAGATGCATAAAGAAGCGGAGCTGACTTTTATACTTCAATAGCAACAAAAGCGTCAAAATGAATTTTACGAGCAATTCCCTCCAAAAGAAACAAACACCAAATTGGCTGAATTGCCTGTCGGCACGAACGAGGAAGGAAAACCCGTGGTTCGTCGAGGATTAGTTGCTAATAGAGATATTTCAGCAGACGAAGACATTTACTCAGAAGAACCTATTGTCTCAGCCTTGTTCCCTCAATTAGAAGGTCTTTACTGTAACCTTTGCTTAAAGCGCTTAGATGAAGGCAACAAAGTAGAATGTTCAGACTGTGATACTGTTGCATTTTGTAGTGACGAATGCTTAAAACATGCCAAGAACGAATACCACCAATATCTTTGCCCAAAGAACAAACAAGAAGAGGAGACAAATAAGGACGCATTGGAGTTCCACGAAAACTTAAAAAAGAGCAACAAAAAATATCCTTACATGATCGCACGTTTCCTGTCAGCAATGGTTGTTGAAGAACTGAGTAAGGCAAATGAAGAGCAGAAGTTAGGCGAAACCTCATTTGGTGCTTGGGATCATGTTGACAGATTTAGATATCTGGAGGTTGCCCCCAGTGACGAATCAAGTGAAGAAATCGAAATGCTGAAAAAAGTACTTGGTCCCAAGGTCCAAGGCATCAGCGAGTTTTTATCTAGCGATGTATATTTGATGCTTAAAGGAAAGTTGCTTTATAATGCCTATGCTATTTCTGCATCTATAGAAAACGATGTTCAAATCGAAGAATCAAAAGAACACGCAAGATCAACTGATGGTCAAACAAAGCATATTGGAGCTGGTCTTTATAAAATCTCCACCTACATCGGACAATCTGAAGAGTCACCCAATGTTGAGTTACGTTTTGAAAACGACAAGATTACTGTTAAAGCCCTCAAGGAGATCAAGGAAAATGAAGAACTCGTCGCAGCTTACACGCTGCCTGTTTCAAAGAAATAAAATGTGTTAGTATAGCCTTGTAATGTTTCTTATAGTCTTTTTCCATAATGCTCTTTGTATTCCCAGGTATTGTTTCTTATTTTAGATGCGGTTCTTGGCAAATACAACTTTAATCGATCATTAGTGATCATTATTCAAATCACAGAAGAAGCCAAGTGATAAGAATCCTTGGAGCCAAATGCTATATTTGCTTAATATAAAAACGATAACTAGATACCAAGCAAAAAAGGATCAAAAGCTAAAGGGTCGAATGTGGGTCGTGAGCATACTTACCTTCTGTCGGAACTGTCCATTGGAAAACGCGACTATCGGATAATCTGGGATAGCTTGATAAATCTAGGGAAGAAGCAGTGTAACAATCATGCAAAATAATACATGTCTGTTAAACTAGTAAACATAATAGCTACAAGACTATGCTTTATCGTAACATGTTGTTTCTAAGAATGCTCTATTGTTGAGTGATAATAGTTTCTTTTTATACTAAAAGCAAATAAAGAAGTACGGACTGAGCGAGTAACATTGCTTCGTTTATTATTCAATTTTTGTAATTGTGTATCGTATGTATACTCGAACCTTTTGTTTTGTTAAGAGTAAAAGTTAATAGAGATAACAGCATCTCATAAGGTACAGTAAAAGCTAATAGAGCACAACAACTATTAAAACCGAGGCTAAAGCACTGGACGAACGTGGAGATGAGATAGACGTATTAAGTTTTGCCAAGACATAAATTTATAGACAGATGACACTGTAGAAAAACAACAACAGGTACAAAAGAGTACGCGATATATACACTTTTTTTTTTTTTTTTTTTTTTTTTTTTGCTTAAAGTTATCGAGAATGACAAGTTCATTTTTTATATTTGTAGCATGTAAGCAAAGTTAATGCAAACCAAAGATACAGACTAATATCAAGTATCATACTAGATCTACTGTATTCTAAGCTTGTATACTGTGGACAAAACTATACGTCAACTATAGAATACAGTGTCATTGCTTTACTCAATCAGACTATCTTCAGCTCTATGGCTGTTATAGTTGACAATACCACTTATGCTTTAGAACCCAATGGTACTTTCCCCATCATTTACTCTGCCAAAGCCCCATCTGCTCAATCTGGCTACCTTTATGCCAAAATCTATAGCAGTAATGGTAGTATGCTCACAGAATCCTTTGTCCGTCAACCCATCAATCAGGACACGCCTCATGAGTTCTTCAATCGTACCTGGAACACCCATGAAAGTAAAAAGCTGCCACAGGTCTATGAACCCTTGGATGACATTCACCGTATTGAATCCAGTCTTCACAGAGACAATGAAATACCTACGATTCATATTGTCGGAAATCAGTCAGAACTAGACGAAATGAATCACAACACCACAGCCGACATTTCTGTAAAGACAAACATAACCTATGTCTCACTCTACGATGCCTTGAATTTTGAAGGCGTAAAGGTCTCGTTGGCAGGTCAGAGTACTCGAAGCTTATCCAAAGTTTCATATAATCTCAAGTTCAAACAGAAAAGTCCTCTTTATGGCTACAGGCATGTCAAACTTCGTTCACTTGCTATGGACTCTAGCTACATGCGTGAACAATTAGCTTATGATATGCTCAAGTCCGTCGGTCTTGTCTCCATGGAGTTTTCCTATGCTCGTGTATTTATGAACGAACAGGAGCTAGGTCTGTTTGGTCTGGTTGATACATTCAAAAATCCTTGGCTTGCGAATGTATTCGCCAATGGAAGTTCTTCTTATGTGAATGGCTACCTTTACCAGGGTGTCTTCCAGGGCAGTAAGCAATACGAAGCTGATCTTTCTTACATTGATAACATCACTGCTTACAGTGATGGCGAATACAAGATCAAACAAAAAGCATCGAATAGAGAAAGTGACAACTATGAACCCTTGATGGAATTTACCAAGTTCATCGCTAATGCACCTAACGATGGAACAAATGCATCAAGTGTATGGAATAGTAAGCTTGTTGTTGATTCTTTTCTTCGATCGTAAGTCAAAAACGTATTAAAAGAGGGCAATAGCTTATAATTTTTGTTTTCTCCTAGTGCCGTCATGGAAATCTTGATCGGTAACTCTGATGGTTACTTGGCCAATGCAAACAACTACTTTCTCTACCAAAAGCCTGATAACGGCACCTTTTTTTATATCCCTGCTGATATGGACTTGACACTAGGAAATGGTAAAAACGACCTTGATGACACATGGAGTGGTAATTATAGCACCTTTCCAGGAATGTCCAAACGACCTTTGATAACGTATATAATGGCTGTACCCGAGTTTAAGCAGAAATTTGAGCAGCTTCATAAAGATGTTAATTCCAGACTAATTAACCCAAATGTATCCTATTCTCGTGTTGATGATATTGCAGATATGATAAAAGAAGATATCGACTGGGATAAGACCCTACCTCGTGTAAACTCGAATAGTGCAAGCTCTGCTCCTCTTGGTCAAAATGGTAACGGCAATAACCAGACCATACCATCTGCTATGCCATTCATGGCCGTTCAAGGAAACTCCACTGGTATACCTCAGGACATGCAAAATATGACGGTGATGCCTGAAAATAGAGGTAATATGGGCACCTCTGTAAGCGTGAAAGAATGGCTTGCTGGTGTTTATCAAAATACAACTAATTTTTACTCCAAGTGATAATAAAGCCTCTGTATTCTTTAACAATAAACGTTCAACTTGCCTCAACACAATTTTGGGCAACTACTCCTTTTTTCATGGAAATATACCATGACTAGGAAGTCAATCAATGCCTTGAATATCAGAGCTGCATTATTATAGCACCTTTCAGTACTCGCATTTCTTATTATCCATGTTATATGGGTATAAGAATAACAGTAGGATAACTTGAAACATATATGCACATCTCAAACATAAACCGTACCTAGGAAAGAGATGATTAGATCATAGTGATAGTAACTCACTACGAGATAAACAGATATGATTGTTGTCAAGGATATCATGATCTTCATGAATGAAAAGCCAAGGACAGTTCAAGACAAGGAAAGAAAGAAGGATATATAGTAAAAAAAAAAAAAAAAAAAAAAGAAGCATATGGACACATTAGAATCAATAACCAAATATGATACAAGTAACGTGCTGCTGCAAGTTCTCGGAAAACGCTCCTCTTGTGTAATACACAAAAAGTGATTACTACGTATACCCTTTATGACAATGACTCAATGTTTTATATGTACATTGACGTCTCTTTCCGTTTTTTTTGATATTCTGTCTATTTAGTGTGCACTCCCTTGATTTTAGATGTGACTTCTGGTGTAGAAATATTTAACAAACAAACAGTAAGCTTTTATTTGACAAATGAAGGGTCGATCTTTATAATACTTTCAATCCACATAAAAAAAAACGCCCAAAAAAGCAAGTACCGAGCATTTTTAAAAAAAAATACATCAATATCCGATTCAAACCAAGACCATTGGGGCCGATGAGCCTAATAAAGTGATTTCCGATAAAATGATCGATCGTAGAATCTTTTGTTTATAAGGGAGAGCTTTTTATTCTTTTTCTTTCTTTCTCTCTTTATTTCTAACCCTCTTTGATTTACTTGCTCTTTTTCTATTAAATATCATTCTATTTTACAAGATTCAACAGTGCAAAAATTACAAAATAAGCGAACTCACGATCAGGTTGAACCTGAAAGTGAACAAAGATTTAAAAGACAAAGGAATGATATAAACACTTTATTTCAACTGTGTCCCTCATGTCACAACAACTTACAACGCCCTTTAACATTACCTTGTGGATACACTTGTTGCACACCATGTCATAAAAGTAATCTAATCTGCATTGCTTGTCACCGAATGCATACAACAGCCATTAGCCCAAATGTTACTATACAAACTATTCAGACTGCTTTAGGAAAACCCGGTATGACAATGAACCTAAAGTCCAAGTTAGCTCAAAGCTTAGAGTGTGCCATTTGTTGTACCCGATTCACTCAACCGACGACAACGCCTTGTGGACACACATTTTGTAGAAATTGTCTTGTGCGTTCATTAGATCATCACAACACTTGCCCTTTTTGCAGAGAATCGCTTGATTTCTGCCCTCCACCCACTGAAATCCTAGTGAACGTGATTCAGCAATTGTACGGCGAAGATGATGAAGAGTCAGCTGATGCGCTTGATCTTGACCTAGAGCATGATACTCGAATACCTCTATTGGTTGGATCACTTGCATTCCCTGGAGTCAACTGCATGATTCATGTGTTTGAGCCAAGGTATCGTCTTATGCTTAGAAGAGTGATGCAATCCAAACGAAGTCGATTCGGCCTGTGCTTAGTGCGGAGAAAAAGATCAGACAGAGAAAGTCCGTTCTACGAATATGGTACGATGTTGGAATTGATGCAAGTACAAACTTTGCCCGACGGTCGATCGATCGTGGAAGCAGTAGGTTCGCATCGCTTTCGTGTAACCAGTTTTCAACTTCAAGATGGATATCACATGGCAGAGATAGAACGTGTCGACGATTTGGATAGAGAGCAGCAGCAAGCAGTTGAACAAGAGCAGATCTTGAGAGCAAGCGCATTAAGGGCAAAGTGTCAGCAGCAGCGATTGGCAAATGTCAGCCTACCTCAGTCTATGCAACCGTCTTCTCTGTTCTCAGGGTTACCAGTGATGCAAATGATAAATCAACGTCGATCTTGGGCACAACAAGCACACCCCCAAACTAGCCAAGTGAACAGAGCTCCCTGGCTGCAGATGCATGTCAGGGGCTTGTCTGCAGCTCGATCTAAGCCATATCAGACACAACCACAACAGCCACAACAACGGTTACTACATCAACCACAACTAGCCAATATTATACCCACGATTACCAAACAACAGCAAGCCACACCCCACCAAAATAGACAAGAGGTAGCAACAGATGAGTTAATAGATGAATTAGTCACGTTTATTCAAAAACTGATTCAGTACAAGCAGTCTCATCCAAACACTCACTGGTTTGGTGCACTAGGCAATCCTCCCTCCTTGGACAAGTCATCCATAGATAGGGTAAAACTGGTGTGGTGGTTTATTAATTTGGCGCCTTTGGGTGAGGAAGAAAAGGTTTCTTTGCTGGCAACGAGAACATTACGTGAAAGGGTTTTGACAGTCATGTCCTGGATAGATAAATTTGAAGATCAGTGGTCGCTATTTCTCGACAACAGAATGCCTATTCAGTCCTCATCTTCTTCATCTGATATTGCATGCTGCATATCTTGATTATACATACATATATTTCATCATAAAGTACTTTATATGCTACTTTTATTTCTTATAGGCATGTATAGACTTTATTTCGTACATAGTGTAAATTATAATAAATATACTTTTTTTTTATTTACATTGAAGGAAAGGAAGGATGCATAAACGTTATTGTTGTTATTATCATAGGTCCATAAAGTACTTAAAGGCATAAGGAGGTGTCAATTTCTTATATGCTCTGTCCTACTGTCTCTTCATTTCTTATTAATGATCGTAATACGCGGTTCTAGAAGGGTATTGTTAAAGAGTGATCAAGCATGAATCTTGCTTTGTATACACATACCTCTATCTCTAAATCATGAATTCTTTGCTTTAGTCTTTCAATTTCATCTATATTTTCATGGATTACTAAAGAAGGTAGTTTGATGGTATTCGTGGGCAATGAGGCTGATGAAGTGGGCTGAGTTGTGGGTTCAAGTAAGAATGTACCTGGGTTAGGTAATGATGACGGAAAGACAATTGGCTTTAACTGATTTGATTTAAGACAGGCAGTTTCTGTTTTTCTGTGTCTGTTTAATGCATCAAGTCTACTAAATGATCGAAGACAGGTCGCACACTGGTACGGCTTCTCTCCCGTATGTAATTTCTGATGCCGTTTTAAATCATGTAACCTTAAAAACTGCTTGTCACAATCTGTGCACTACAGATAATAAAAAAAGATAACGTCAATTATGCATTTTGAGGGTATATTATTTTTGATATATATACCTGAAATGGCTTTGAATTTGAATGTGTTATTTGATGAGACTTCAAGTTGTGAGCTCGGTGAAATGTATGATTGCACTCTGAACAAATGTATACTTTCTCTGTTGATGTCTTTAATGTAAACTGACCAAACAATGGTGCTTCCATTGGGCTGGTAGGTGTAGATAGATGAGTTGTTATACTATCTTCATCGCTGTAGTGAGGTGAATAGTGACTGTCTAATGACATAAATGGTTATATGATGATGGAGTATAAATGCAAAAAAAAAAAAGTAAAAAAAATAATAATAACGAAAAAGAAATGACTTTAACAAGATATGTGAACAAGAGTTTGAAAAATATCAAGGGCTTTATATTTATTTTATACACATCATCTACGGTTTGATTCAAGCGGGCTGATGAAAAAAAAAAAAAAAAGAATATATTGTCAATGCTTGCGCCCGTTTTTAAAGTTCATTATTTCTTTGTGTTGCCCTTTATATAAAAATAGGTACTAGGACAAAACTTTATTTTTAAAAATAAAATATATATATAAAAAGATGCTCCCTCCTTTTCTTTTTCTTTTTTTCTTTTCTTTAGCATGCTTTTAGTAAAAAAGAAAGTAATAAAATAACTCTTGTTTTTCTTTCTCTCTTTTTTTTAACTATTATTATTTCATATACATTCCTTTATTTCTACACCTTTTCTCCTCTCCTTTATACACATACATTTTCATGGCATTCAAACGCAAACTTGATGATCACAGTACAGATATGACGAACAATGACAAAAAACAAAGAAAACTTTGCGTGACATTCAATTCAGAGATTACATTATTAGAAACTTATTCTTCAGAAGAATATGATAGATCCGGTATCTTCTCTTCACCAATACTATATAAACTAAACCCATCAAGGTTGCCTCAATTATCGCTTACTATCTCTCAATGCCCTGCCCTTACATCTGATGATGATGAAGTGTCAAGCGCAGAGACAAGCCCAATACCGTCGCCACCATTGTGCTTAAAAAAGAACAAGAAAAAACCTTTACTGTCGATCGACACAAGTATCTGTTCTGACCCTTTATTCTTTTCTCAATTAACCACCAACTACAAGACAGACAACACAGAAAATGAATTCTTAGTCCCTCTCTCAATTGTTTAACTGTATACCTTTTTGTATTATTATTTTATTGTTATTTTTATTGTGTAATGTTTCCTCAATAAAACACTTCAATGTACCGACATTTATTTAAAAAAAGAGGCCCCTTGTTTGAAATAGTTATTAATAAAAAACCATGAGATTTTTTTATTTGTATATTGTCACAGGTTATCTAACTTATTCAAACAAATAAACCGCTTTAATGAACCAAACATACATGTCTCTCTCTCTCTCTCTCTCTCTCTTTTTTTTATTGAGTAACATGAGATGTTCATTTTCAAGTGAACAGTTACTATTTTTAGAAGTACCCAAAAATTAACCAGATCGACAAAAATACACAAACAACGAAAAGGGAATAGTCCTATCTCCCTTTTCATGAATCCAACAAAGAAAAGGGAAAAGGAGAAAGGGGTTATTTAGTTGCTGTTCTAATAAAATACGATATGAAGGGACTTGGTTTACTCCCTTTATTTACCTTCAGATACAAGGTTCATTTCGATACTTTGTTTGATTGTATTTCATCTGTTTATTGGACCCACTCTCCGTGTTTATAAGTGGTAAATGTTTAGTGGGTCCATGCACTCACTTGGGCACCTTCATTGGTTTTCAAGTAGCTTGTTTATTTTTATTAAGGAGATGATTGACCAAAAGAAAAACAGCCCTCCTTAATCATAAGGAAGAAAGGTTATTTATATACCAAATAAACATGGCAGAATGTTGATATATGAAATAATGACTTACCATCGTCATGTGTCCATTAGCATAGCCTATCATGACATAATAACATCGTGTTTAATCTATAGCGCGCATTTTCACTAGAGGGTCAGAAAAAACACAGAAAGGATGGATCAATACATGGGTTGCTCTTTCTTAAAACAGTCTTTTACGATAAGATGAAGTGCTTATAAGGTAAATATGACAGTGTGGCAGTAATATACTCAACTGATATGGGTAGAAGTAAGCTTATAGACATCGTGGTTTGCTTTAGACTATGAAATCGTTGACTGGAACGAGCTCAATGAACTAGTAGCAAAAATCACAACACTTCTTCTGGAAAAAATGTAACCGTAAATAAAGATACCGTTGACATCGTTTACATTGACTCCAGTTTGTGGCTCTCAAATGGTCCCAGCTTTGCTGACAAAACATATGCAGAAATATCGATGCTCAGTTCAAGGATCACAAAGCAGTATATTTGGTGTCTGTCGCTTATTGAACTTTGTATGATTGCCAAAGAGAAAGTTGAAATGTCAACAGCAAATACCGTCATAAAAGATCGAAACTAGCTTATGGTACTGAACAAGATATTGCGAATGGAGAGATAAAATGGCCAAGCGCTTCAAAGCTTGAAGTAGACAAGGTCGAGTCTTTGAGTCAAGATCAAAAATGTTGAGCCAAGGTCAAGGTATTGAGTCAAGGCTAAAGTGAGAATGCTGGAAACAGCCAAACACCAGTTACACCTTCGTTTCCAAACCACCAGCACCGCCACAGCATGTAACTTTCGAGGTTCTAATATATGATAAGTGCTGACAATAAGTGCCTGTTTCATAATGACTTTACGTGCGTATATTGTCTAGGTTTTTCGGTTGAATTTTACGTTCACAATGGGAAATTTTGGCTGGGAAGTTTGAAGAAAAATGTTACTTGGGACACTCTGCTGCCATTACTGGGCCATTTTTGAAAAACTCAAAAATGTCCCAAGCTCAGAGCTTAGGACATTTCGTTTTTAAGAGCTGACACTATTGGCTGACATTTAACTCTTCACTTCAAAAGCAAAGCAAAAATAAACAGTCATAATTTTATTTAGGAGAATTAGTGAACACTTCTAGGACATTCATTTTCAGGGCAAAATTTCCCATAGTGGTTGTACGTTTCATAGATGTGATGTTGCTCAAGAATAAATGGTTTTATTTCAGAAACATAAGAATACAACCAGATGGAATAAGTCTCTTTGTAATCCTTTCCTTAACAGAGTACGGAAGATGTTTATGGCAAAAAAAGTTGTTCTTCAAAAATAAAGTTGTCAATATCTATCAATTATGTTAATATGACTGTTGTCAATTACTATAGATTATAGATTCCATGAATTAGTGTTGTGAGCCTAATATGAAGTATTATGCTAATATTTAAGGTGACCTTGGCTTGTGTATGAAATGTACATTGACTATATTACGTGAGAGGGTGTAATCTTCTTTAATATAAACGTAGAAATACAACAATGGATCTGCTTTATCTGTACAAGAATATTCGTCAGGTTCAGATCAAATTCGTTGGGGAGTTAATATGAATAAACAACATCCCTCTGGGACCAAGGATAGGAGGAAAGAAATGAATGAAATCATGAAGAGAAGGTTAAAGAAATTGACTCGGCTATGTAAGAAACTGTTGACCATGAGGATGCTTGGTGGGTACCAGTTTGTCATGTTGTAACTGAACTAATTAATGCAATATTAAGTATATAATCGGCTGAGACCAAATGAAATGCTAATTTCGAGGGAGCCACAGGATGTAGAGTAAGCATATTCAAAAGGAATGAGCCTGGGTCGCGAATAATTTCAGGCATAAATAGACGTACATATTACATCTTCTGGTAAATTCACTGCGCTTATAGTATACTGGCTCAAATTAGCTTGGATATATGAAGCATAGTCTTAATGGAAGCTTTGCCTCGAGCGCCGTAAATTTTCTTATTGCAAGTGCCCTGAGCTTCTTCCATAGCGTTTAACTGAGAGGCTGTAAAACAATTGAGAGCTAGACTGTATTCAAGCTAGAGCCGAGTGATGTAAGCGTAAAATTCGGAGTAGAGAATCTTGGGAAAGCCAAAAGGACTCACATCAATAAATGACAGTGCATTCATCATTGCAAGAGCCTTGTGGGTGTTTCGTTGGATGAGGGCCATTGGATCAAGATATCCACCCGATTTGAAAGGAGCACCAAAGTATGCAAATGTAGTTTTTCATGGTAACGGCTGACTATAAAGCGTATACGTGATTGGGTTCGTATGGCAGTTCAGGATCACACACTTGGATGGATTCCACTTGTAACCCAGTTGTATACCATTTTTACTCTTGGCAATAGTGGCATTAATTCTTGGAAACTCTGTATAAGGTGACCTTACTGTTGCAAATATTGCTATAGTCACTCTACTTTCCAGAATATCATTTACGCTTTTCTCTCCTTTTATAGGGGCAATGGCTAGAGTAATGACGTGGCCCATTTCTATTACAAATTAGACGTGAAATTGGACTCACCCTGTCATATGGTGCGCAAAAGTGGTAGCTAAATCCCGTGCCTTCATATAGCATTCCAAATCAAAAGCTTTCTTGTGCAAACACGTGCAAATATATAATCACAAAAATGATCAGTTTACAAGCAAATACAAGCATTGGGCATCGAGAGCACGGAATTGACCAATGGTAGTAATATTAGGCATAAAGTTATCTTTGTTATTTTATTTACAATGAAAGCTCGACTTGTAAAGTAAATAGGAAAGAAAAGAGTTAGTATAGTAATAATATACATTTGACAGAAATCTATTCAAGGTCCCTTGTTACACAAATGTCTGAACATAGAATTACGCGTGGCCTTGCCTTCAATACAGATGGTACAACCGTATAAATATAGAACACCTCAGCTTACGGGTAAAACTTTCTTTAATTACAAATAGCCTATTTTGTATATTTATTGTTTCTTTCACATCCACAAACACCTGAGCCTTAAAAATTTTCTGCAAAGAAAAATACACTGTTCCATGTTACCATAGCAATTCGGCATCATGTTGTAATCACCTTATTTTCAAAGTATATCTATTCTATTTTTAAAACGTGTTGATCAATTGTCCTTTACCCGGTACTAAACTAACTTTCTGAACCAGTTATTGTCTCGTCAAGTAAAACCGCGGCTGACTTGTAACAAAGGCTGAATATGACTCCCCAAGCTTTGTGACATCCAAGTACCACTGGAAAAAAGCAGTATTAAATACCATTGGCAAAAGGAACCCGAGGATTATTTCTAAATCAAGGCAATTTTACTGCCAAGGAATACAAACGTTTTTATATTTCCATTTAAGTTCATAATAAAAAAAGGTGTATGGAAAGATAGCACGATGATACAGAATAAAGTTTTGAGCTATGACTGATAAGGAACAAACTGCAAAGCAAGTATTAGAGTACCGTTTTTTGCTTTGGGTGTTTCTAAAAATATAATCATATTATAACAACATTTTGTGATTACGACGTTATGACAGTAAAATGATGCTTACAACTGTGGCGATTGAGTGCAGAATTCTAAACGAGATACGATTGATGGCTATAAATACAGATGATGACATTTCTGGCGCCATCCTGGTATTAATGCTTACTATCTTTAGTTGCTAATATTCTGTTTTCATAACTAAAGTGATGTCATTGCTATCTTTGCTTTCGGGTAAACACCTGCGCCTTCTGTCCACTTTTAGTCGGCGTACCGTCGTGTAAGCAACAATGCTCCCAAGCATTATTAATCGGGACATCAAAAAAAGGTTGTTCGAACGCGGGCTTTCACCATGCATCTGTTTTAAAAAAGAATCGTGGCATATAAAAGGGCTCTATTTTTTATTGAACCCCCTTTTTTCTTCTTCTTATTTCTTTACTCTTTATCAATTATGCATCTCGCTGGAATCGGTGCATTCATCCTCGCTACAGGCTCATTCGCATCAGCCGTTACTACTACAACTAGCTCTTCAGCTACAAGTACCACGGATGGTATCTTGGCTGTTCAATCGCCTACCTGGCTCCCTGATTTCCCAGTCCCTAGTGGCGTCAACTCTGGCTATCCTACTGGTGCACCCAACATCACCGATAGTTTATCACGTACCACATTAAATCTCTCCGCTTATCCTGAACCATGGGGAGAGCCCAGTACAACACATCCTGAAATCAAGGCTGTTATCAAAGCCATTGACTGGTCCAAGGTTCCTAAAGCTCCTGTCCGTAAGGCCAAGTCTAATGGTGATCTTGATATGGCTGGATACGATGCCAGCAAGGATCCTTACTGCTGGTGGTCAGACTCCAACTGTGTTACTCCCAAGGTTTCTTACTTGCCCAAGGATATCTACATGTGTCCTAATGCTGGCGATTGGGGCCTTAACTATGATGATGGACCTTATAACCCCAGTGATGATGATAAGGAACTCAACAAGTATGCAGAACCTGAACTTTACAACTTTTTGGCAAAGAACAAGAACCAAAAGGCTACTCTTTTCGTAAGTGATTTCACACCGCTTAAAATAGATTTTTCAAAGACAGTGACTAATTTTTTCTTCCTGAAAGTATATTGGTTCTAATGTAGCTACCTACCCTGAAGCTGCTAGACGTGCTCTTAACGACGGACACGTTCTTTGTGTCCACACCTGGTCTCATCCTCAAATGACTGCTCAAACTAATGAGCAAGTAGTTGCTCAACTCTACTGGACCCTTCGTGCCATTAAGGAAGCCACTGGTATCACCACCCGATGTTGGAGACCTCCTTATGGTGATGTTGATGACCGTGTTCGTGCCATTGCCTGGCAAATGGGTATGCAAACTATCCTTTGGGATGAAGACACCAACGACTGGAACATGCCTGGTGACGGTGGAGGAAACTTGTCTCCCTCAAAGGTTGATGGCTACTTTGAAGGATGGATCAAGTCTCAACAAAGCGGAAAGGAAACTCACGGCCACATCGTCCTTGAACATGAGCTTAATAACGCAACTGTAAAGATGACCGAAAAGTGGTTACCTAAGCTCCAAGAAACTTTCAACGTAAACACAATCCAACACTGTATGAACATCTCTCAACCTTACTGGGAAACTAACTGGGTCTACCCCACTGCTGCCAACCCTAATCCTGTTTCTAACAGCTCAACCACCAACTCTACATCAACATCATCTGACGATGGTACTTCTACAACTATTACCCTTGGCTCTACTGCTTCTGCCACTCCTGCTTCGCAAACTTCTGAAGCTGATTCTTCTTCTTCAACTGTCAATGTTAGTAACAATGTTGCCGTCAACTCTGCTTCTTCCAAGTCTGTTGGTGCTGGTGCCTTTTTGATGGCTGCTGCTATTGCCAGTTATCTTTTCTAAACTTGAATAGAGTTTTATTATTAATTTAATGAATACACAAACCCATTTATATAACATAGACACATTAACAATGCATTTTACGTATTACTCATTTGTATACAAGTCTCCGCACTTAATAAAAACACAACATAGAAATGTATTTAGCATCAGATGCTCCAACATTTATTTATGTTTTACTAAAACGAAAACGCTGTTGCACTCGGTGACATTGAGGGGGGCCCTAATGAGGATATTCGCAAGTGCCATATGTAGCTCCATTATATCTTCTGCAGTACAAATCTTTTCCACACACTATATTCTGGCCACATACTTTTTACAGGATGAGAATCGGATGTTTAAGTCGTAGTAATATATTCTACTTACATTGATGAAGTGTTGGATAAGATGGAATATCGTCAGCAGTAATTTTGTGAACTAGAACAAGTGTAACAAACAAAGGCAGCAAATACTGGAACTGCATTAGGAAAGAAAGGAGAATTGTTGTTAAACGCGTTAAAAAGTAGAAAGGCATCGGCTTTTATAAAGACACAGGTGAATATTATGATTTAAACTAGAATTGCGCGCGAAGCATGTGTATGATATATATAAATATATATTGTTTAGTTTAGTAGACTTTTTATAAAAGCTTTTCCTTTAGGCATTATCAAAATGTTCGATTGAACTTTTTGTTTTTCTGTTACAATTTTGCGAGCTCTAATAAAATGTCATCAGTTTGTCATTACACGCTTGTTTAATTTCATTTGTTTTACCTTTCATATGTGGCACTTCCGGCATTGGTCAATACGCCGAATAACAAAGACTGTTTGATGCAGAACCCATCAACGCAAGATTCTATGTGTGGCTTATAGCTTTCCCAATTGATAGGATCCACCTAGTTTGTTATTAAAGCTTAATGAGAATTGGCCGTAAAATGCTCATGCGTTTTTTACCTTGTCCTGTAGCATATCTAGTGTTTTATCGCTTTTGAATAAAGAATTCTTATCTTCATCTTGCTGTAAAATTGATTTTATAAAAAGGAAATCAAATATCATTTGTAACGAGCCTTGTTCTGTTATCTCAAACTCTTGGTTGCTTAAAATAGCTTCAAACATTGCGCTCGCTTTCTTGTACAGTGTTTGTCTCAATTTTTTCATAATCGTCTGATCAAGCATGGAACTATTGATGCGCTGTACATCTTCACAGATAGAAAACATAAGCCGTGTTATGGCTCCTGTCGCCTGAGTTGGAAGTTTAGTATCTTCTTCTACATCTACAAGTGATAAGATATTTTTAGCTTTTTAGCTTTTTTAAAGGCGAATGACTTACTTTCCCATAATGAAACACATTCATCCTTCCATTTTGTTCCTTGTAAAATTTCTTCTAGATTTTTGGTAAATTTTGATTCTACCAATGATAACCAAGGTTCATGAGCTATGTGAAAGGTATCCAATAGTTCATCCTGTGCTTTAGCATACTTTTCATCTATATTTCTTTAATGGTAAATATGCAGAACTACGTATTATTATTGTAAAAATACTTGCCTTTACTAATATCATTCCGTAAAACAAATATAGGTAATGTCTCAGCAGAAAGTGCCAATGCCTTTGGTAATTCCTTTGAAGATAGGGCAATATTTCGAGCAAGCCTACCAATAACTATTGCTATATTACTTGCTTTTAAGGGGGACCTATCAGTATTATTGTTCACACACACATGGATCTCTGACTTTAGTACCTGCTTTCTTATCTGACCATTGATCTATACGTTTCAAAAGTGCTTTTAGACCAGATGAATAGGTAATCACGGATTCATAGCATTTGTTTTGAAAATATGATTTAAGACTATTACTATCCCTAATGAGTACATGTCGTTAGTGATTAGAGCAAAAATTGCATGAAATCTAGTTACTCTTGGCAATAGAATCCATCGTTTTCACGTAGCTCAACTTGAGTTAGTACATCCTTTCGCAGGTCCGAAAGCAGCATATCAAAAAGATGCTGCAGTTTTCTTAGAACATCAGTTCTATCATTGACTGTTTCTGTCAGCGATAATCTGAATTCCTGCAGCTCTTTTTGCGATGAAATGCTTGGAAGTGAAAATAGCTGCGAGGGCTTATTTTGAACACCTGGCCATATGCCTATTGAAACAGAAATGGCGTTTGCGGCTTTCTCTTTACTATTATCAGGCACAATGGTGTGCCAAACATCTAATTCTGGTTGATCAGAAAGTATGCTTAACTGCTTGTCGATAATAGCCTTTGCTCGATTGATAAAGATGTCTCTTAATGATGATTTCCAAATAGAGTAGTCGTTTAGCAGTAGATCATGGGAGACTATCTCCCAGTCCTGAACTTGATTTTTTGCATTTTCGTCATCTTGCAGCGAAATCCAAAGTCGTAATCGTGTATCAGTCAAAGCCTTCTCGGTGCTTAATGTCATTAATACTTCCGGTAGACATTCTTTTAGCAACACTTCAACATTATTGATCCATTCCGTAGTCAGTTGCTGAATATCTGATGCTACAAGTGGGTTACCAGCGTCAAAATCAGGTCGATAGTCCTGTATAGCCTCTGGTAGATAGCGTACAATGAGATGTACATTTGAACTGGGTGAAAGTAAGCGCGTGACGGGCGGCTGTGAAGGCGTGCCATTTCCATGACTGCTAGCTGATGGTATTAAAAAGGTCTTTTTAAGATATGATACATAAGATTCTATAAGGGTCATATTTGTCTCATGCTTTGAAAGAAATATAGAATAAACTTGAGTAAGTGTTTGCTTGAAAATGACAATGATGTTCTTCAATTGACGCGCAATAAGGTTGCTTAGGTTATCTGGTTTCTTGGGCCTATGCTGAAGTAAATCATGAATCGCGTTCATTCGCATCTTCAAGAGGTGTTCCAAGATATCCTTGTAGGAAGATTCATTCAAAAGCATTAATCCTATCAAAGTCTCGGCTAAATGCTATACTTTTGATAAGAAAAAAATATATCAATCAGAAAACATATCAACTACCTCTGACGTCTGCTCTGATGATTGAAGATGTTGAAGAGATCTTTGCAAGATTTGTGGCTCAAAGGCGCTGACAGCGTCCCATTGACTCTGTATGATTGGGAACTTGGTCTCAATATCTGATGCTGTCTTTTTTTCTTCTTCAAGATATTCATGAATTACTTTTGCCAAGGTGAATAAACGACTGGCGTGAAGGTATCGATGGTTTTCAAGCGCGTGCCATATCTATAGGAATAAATAGCTTGTTGTGATGTTTTTTACATGACAATCATACCTGTTCTGGTACATCAGCTAGACATTTTATAAGCGAGGCTATCAAATAGATATGTTGACGTTCGTTATCAACTCGTGCTGTTTATGACATGTTAGCTCACTGTTGGATGTTAAGCATATATTTGCTTACTTTTTTTGGTTGAAATATTGCTTTTTATTTCGTCTACATTACAAGCTGCCTGCAAACGACAGATGTTGGTCTGAATTGTCTGTGTATGTTGTCTCATTGTAATAATAACATCGGCTGCAGACATGAGCTCGAGATATTGCTCACTATGTACTGCTGTTATTACTTTATTGTAAAACTGTTGTTTGCTATATGTACCCAACCATTGACCGAAGTTCTTTCTTTCTTGTCTCTATTTCGGTTCTATATATTGACCATCAGTACTTATAAATACTCCATCAGTATCTCAATTACCGCATCTTTTGCTCCAAAGCGCGAACTTCAGGAACGTTCATTTTCATAAAATAAACATTGGGATCATCGTCAGCTATTGACATGCTTCACAAAGAAGAAAAAATGGGACAAACACACATTATAAATTCACCATGAATAAATTAGTGTAAATTCCGCTAAACTCTTCCGTCTGCAGTGCCTTTAATATACCAAAAAAAAGTGTTAAATAGCCCATTATTAAAAGAAAGGATTACATAAAAAAGGAATAAAGGAAGCAAATGTAATGACAAGAGAATGTTATAGAGTTGAAATGGATGTGTAATTATAAAAAGGGGGTAAAAAATGAGGATTTTATACAGTGTTTTCATCGTCTATCATTGTAACAATTTCAGACAGGTCTCGAAGAATTTCTGGATCAGTCGTTGGCTTTAGCATTGAGATCATTAGCCTTTCACGAACAGCAGGCATATCTAGTATACGGCTGGCAATTTCTGATAGAGAGTACTGAGTTTCTTCTTTCTTGTTTGCTTCAGGCTTATACGGCGATAATATCTCTAAAGATGGATTTGGCTGCATCAGCTGCATCGGCTGCGTCTGTTGTTGTTGTTGCTGTTGCTGTTGCTGTTGTTGCTGATTCAATGGTCGTTTTCGTGAGCCATCACCACCACATATTATAGAACGTAGTATCTCCATGCCTCGTTTTGTAACAAGTCCAAATTGTGGGTTTCCTGACTCTGCTAAAGTCATGCATAATCTGAATAGCATCATTCCCAAATTCTTATTACGTAGCGCAAGCTCCTGTTTTAGAGTGTTGTTTTCCACAATAATCAAAATGTTGTATAATGCAATCACAGCCAGCTCCAATGAAGCAAGTTGATTTGATGTCATCGCATGCATCACTCTTCCATCTGATGAAAAGTACTCTCGAAGGATCACAGAGGTTAGCTCCAGCCAAATATCTTCTATTAATCGAGCTATTTCAGAATTTGAAGTATAAAGAGTATGCAACAGCTGACGGTTGCTATAGTTTACAGAGAATTTAGACCATGTCTCGATTGATAAGAGAGCATAATATGTATCAGGGCCGTGGATCAAGAAATCATGAATCAGTCGGACAAAAGTAGCAGCTAGCCTTGTTTCACAAAGACTAACAAATGTAGCAATGTTTGAAAAGATGATGAGTATACTTTTGCGAAAATCCAACGTATCCATTCGGCGAACACCAGAGAACCATGCTTCCTTTCCCAACGTGTCCCGCCCGTCTATTGATTTGATTTGTGTTGTCTTGTCGATGATATCAATCATCAATTCAGAAAATCGACGATGTCTTGCCAAGTATTCAATATTATCATTCATAAATGATAGGTTTCTCAAGATGTTGAAGATGCATAGACACCTTTCTCGTAAGGATATCCATACGTCCGAAGTACTGTCTTCTAACTGAGGAATCAAGCTTTTCATTTCATCCAAGGACATATCAAACAGATCAGCGTACGTAAGTTCATTTAATATCTGTCCTTTCTTTGTTCCATCCTCAGTTTCATTGGGGTCTTCGTCATCATCTAATTGAAAGCGTTTATATGTACCCAAGATATCCTGCTCCAAGTAATCCAATAAAGTGTCCAAAAGATCATCGCACTGTGCGAGTGGAAGATTAGGAGCTTGCTGCTGTTGTATATTTGGTTGAACGGTCAACACGGTTAGTATGTTCAAAGCATTTGTCACTTCCATTTTCATTCCAGATTTAAGGGATAAAGTCAATGCCTGGATGTCAATAACACCGAGTTCTCCAAGATGTGGTACAGGTGGTTTAATTTCAAATTTATCAAAGTACTTTAGATCGATACCACCATACGTTTCAACGTTGCGCGTCTTTGGTATATATGTTGCCTGTACTGGAGATCCTTGGGAAGCCGTATTAGTCTGCGCTTGCTGTAGAGTGGAGGGTTGTTGGTTAGGTATTTGCTGACGTGTCTGTTGCTCCTGTAACTGCTGATTATGTTGTGGTGGCTGTGAGGCTTCTTTCTCAGCAATTATGCTTTGTCCAATGGATGCTGAATCAGACTGACTAGGAGAAGCCTTTGGAGAGGGTGTTGCAGTTGTACCAATAGGTGTATCTACCGAAGATTGTCTCATAGATGTCTGTCTGGCAGGACTCATTTGTGGAGTGCTTGTCCCTTCAAGTTGCTGATGCTGCTGTCGAGGTGTTGATCGAGTGCTTCCGGGCGTGGGTGCATGTCGAGGTGCAGGCGAAGCATGAGTTTGCATTGGTATTTGTTGCATATAGCTTGGTATAGCATTGTAAGCTTTGGGCGTTTGGTTATCCATTTCCTTTTTTATATAGTCAATAACAGCACTTCCTCGACTATATTCCTTTAGTTACCTGTGCAGCCGCAAAGGACATGGGGGAATTACTCATAGCTGGTGACATGCCTTGTTGTAACATTGCCTGTTGCTGTTGAGCGTTTAGTTGTTGCATATATCTGTTTGCTGCCTGGGAAGGAATGACACGCGCCATTTGCGGTGATGGTGAGATGCCGTTACCCTGCTGGAAATTTTGTCTTGGTGATCCAATCATGGGTCCCATTGATGAACCTGGGTTTGCAACAGATTACCATTTCCCCTTATTCTACTCTAATTTTGCAGACATACCTGTATATTCAGATCCTAATCTTGCTCCAGCCATTTGGGAATTGTTATTTATTACGGGAGATCCAGTATTCGTTCCTGGAAAATGCGTGCTGCTTAGTGCTGGAGATTGACTTGGTGATTGCTTGGCTTTAGAAAATATAAGCACCCTTTACTTTTTTTCTTTTCTTTTCTATTTTTTTTTTTTTCTTTGAAACCAACCTCTGTTCAAAGCTACTGCTGCTTGTTCTTGCTGCTGCTGCTGTTGTTGTTGTTGTTGCTGCTGTTGCTGCTGTTGAAGCAGGATTGCTTGAGGAGTATTGGCCATTACATTGCCATTATTTTGGTATAGTCCTCTATTTTGAAACTGAAGTGGAGTACCTAGGAAAGGGGAAGAGACAAAGAGTTGGAAAAGAACTCTATGAATTATACATGTATATACCTTGATTGTTTCCTTGTTGAAATCCAAGCATGCTCTGAGGCGTATACACTGCTTGTGGTTGAATGGTTTGACGTAATTGTGGTTGTTGCTGTAAAGATGCAGCCAGATTCATCAAGTTTGGGTTAAAGTTACTCAAACTGCCTAGGTCTGTTTGGTCAAAGTTCATTAGGTCGTTTTGACCAAGTGATAAAGCGCCACCAAAGACAGCAGGATTGAATGCCATTCCTGGATTATTCAGTTGACTGAATTGTTGTAAATCTTGCTGTGTTTGTTGTTGAAAGGGCATTATCAAGTTGGGATTTTGAGGGTTTTGTTGGTTATTGAACATGCCTTGCTGTGCAGCCGCTGCAAATAGCTTGGGATCCATTATATAAAAAATTGGCTTGTAAAGGATCGGTTTTTCTGTATACTGCGCGCGTGCAAAATATGGGAGTGCCTTTGAAGAAAGGAAGAAGGACGAATATAATTTTTATTGGAAAAAAAATAAAAGCACACGACTGGGTGCAAAATGGGGTGAAAAGAGAAAGTTTAGGTCAACGCGTAAGATGTCAAGGATAATATGAGGGTTTTCCTACTGATTGAATTGCTTAAAAAGTCATTGTTTACTTCCTTTCCTTTTCTTTCTTCTTGTACTATTTTCTGTTCTTGTTACTGACAGAGAGTGGAAACTGATGACATACAATGGAAAATTTAAATACCGACCATAAGCCCTTATTCTACTTGAGCCTACACTTTACACTTTATTCACTGATAAAAAGAAACAATAAATAATGATAAAAGAGAGCCATGAAAAGCAAAAGAATGAATAAAAAAAGGATTAATAAATCAGTTATTTACATTAATATTAAATACTTATATTATAAAGAAGAGGATTTATAAGAGAAAAAAAAAAAAGCAAGAAAAGTGAGTAAACATATAGAGAGATTATGAGCATCTTAATCAAAGTGTATCCTGAGTTGGGTCAGCAATAAGCAGCCCGGACAAGCGAAGAAAAAAGAGAGTGAGAGACAAGAGAGGAGAGTAAGGAAGAGAGGAACCAAAGGAGGGAAGGGGTTGAATGAATGTCTGGGACCAAAGTTTGGTAAGAACCAAACCATCCCTAGCCGGCACCGAGCTAGTTTTGATTGTGATCTACAATACTACACGTCATTTTCTTACAAGAGTAAAAGGTATAACATTACCTTAGAACTAACTGGCGAATAGCTGGTCTTACTTTGGTCCAAAGAAGTCAAGATCAGACTATTTATATGAAGTCTCTAACAACCTTTTCAGTTACGTGTGTTATTCATAAGTGTTGACCACATTTATTTTATACTCAAAAATATCAAGCTCATTTTATGTACTAAATGTTGTCTTTTTAAATAATAAAGAAGACATAGAAAATCAACTAAAGTTTTGATTGTTATTGAGCTTGTAATGTGTGCGAATAATTTATGAAAATAGTGTATCTTAATAATCTTCTTGGATACAGCGCAACCATATTTTATCATTTGAATTAAGGTTATCTTCCCTCTCATGTCTATTTTTGGGCAAATGACTTGTCTTTTGGGGCGTAGTAAAATCATCATACGTCTTCTTATGCCATTAAAGGCATTATTTACTGTCTTTTAATTGGGCAATTCATACTATGCATGATACCCTCATAAATACCAAGTTTGTCCCCACACGAAATTAAGCCATTGTGAAGAGAGTCTAGTGTAGACAAACAGCAGTGCTTCATAATAATGTGTACTCATTGTTTCGATAGTATATACATGTACATATTTTGCTTCATTGTATAGTTTTACATATAAAAGAAAATGAAGAGAGAATGTGTTTTTATTAGTTGTAGATCATTTAATGTGTATTATGCATATAATTAAGGGATTCTGCAGTGTGGTATGAGATGGATTATAATAGATTCTTAGTTGATATATGAAGAAACTACAGTGACATACAAGATATTCTTTCTCATAATCAATACTAGCATAATTGTATCATATAATTGCATAAAATAAAGTAATCATCAAATGACCTAAATAAATGCATTTATCAGGCTCATTCAACTGTCAATGACTTGTAAAAGCTCAGGTGTCTATATAAATGGCCATTATCCAATCAAAATTAACTAACGGAGATTAAATCGAAAAGAAAAAAGAAAAAAGAAAAACAAGCCTTTGTGGTTTGTGCAAAGCTGAGTTATAATACAATGTTTGAAAGTGAATCGTCATTGATTGAATGATTTTGTCCCGAGTGAGTGAGTGAGTGTGTGTGCGTGAGGATAATTTTTTTTTTTCTTTTCTTCTTTATCCAATTTACTTCGGAATATTATGAACAAAGCTATACATAATAGTGAAAACGTTAGACCGAACAAATTTAACTATGCTCAAGCAGCTCGGCCTAACTATCCTAGAAATCCTTCACAACCGCAGCAACAGCAGCAAAGAGTAGAAGGTGCACCAAACAGTGATCAACAAACGGAATTCAAGAATTCATCTACTTATTCCTCTTCTTTGACCCATGGTCATAGTTCCTTCAAGAGAACTTATTCTTCCAACATGTAAGTTTCTCTTTCTTTTTTGTCATCTCTCTTTTCCCTTTTCTCTTACTCATCACTTTTTCTTTTTCTTTTTTTTTCTTGTCTTAGGTATAAATCAAAAGATAGCACATATAACAACTATAAAAAACCAAGTGTACAGCTACCAATGGCTCCACCTACTGAGACAAGTAAGATTTTGTTCTTATTCTATCCTAACGATCCTAACTTCTTTATAGCTAATATCCAGTTTGGATCTATCAATCAAGCTTATACTCCGGCGAGTACAGCAAACGGATCTAATAATAAAACCGGAGATATCCCAGTTTTAAAAGAAGTTCAATTTGGCAGCTTGCCTGCTACAGATGCTACTTTGGTAAGTAAATTATATTTCTTTATTTTATTTTTATTCATCCTTTATCAAAAAGAATCGTTCGCAATTCAGATCCCAGCAGCAACAGCAGCCAAAGACAGAGATACCCAGATCAACTCGTACTACCAATGATGCTAGATTATTTACCCAACCTTACGCGCCTCGTAGAGATTTTAACCAAGGGGATTTTTCGAATAATAATAATAATAACAACAATAATAATCGTTATTATAATAATAGACACAACGGAAATTATAAGAGTGGTTACAATAAATCCGCAGGATCTCAGCAAAACAGCTACTATAATAATAATAACAATCACAACAATAATAGCAGCAATAATAATACTAGCAATAATCATAATAGCAGTACTACTTCTACTAATAGCACAAACAGCAGTAATAACATTGTATCATATCAACAGTATCCACAGCAACAACAACAACAACAACAACCATCACAACAATCATCCACTCAACCTTCTTCTACTTCTCCTCACCTTCAACCTTCAATCGCACCATCCTCATCTCACCATAGATCACCCAAGATTCAGCAATCCCCTCAATTACAGCAACAACAACAATCACCTCAACAGCATCAAGTATCCCCTGTACATGCTTCTCCTTCAAATGTGAATTATACCAAGAAAAATGCTTCTCCCAATATGGCTCAGTCATCCCAAAATATTCCTGCGACAACCACCACCACCTGGTCACCTCAATATATGCCTGTAAGTTAAAACCCTAGTCGGGGAATTTTTTGACTAACCCTGAAATTCTCTCTAGTTTTACCCTCAGTATCCTGTACCTGTCGCTGCTTACAGCAATATGGCACCCAATAGATCCTATGTCCCACCACCTGCAAAAAAAGTGATTCCCATCGTGAACCCTAATACGGGTACTGCAATTGACACTACACCCATGGCCTTATCCACAACAACGGCCGCTCCTGTTACAACAAAGACTGAAAAATTCGACTTTCAGATCCCACAGCCCAATGTATCCAAACGCGTGGAAATTGTTGATCCTGCCATTCGTGATCGTGAGCTTCGTGAAAAGCGTGAGCGTGAGGAGGCTGAGCTTGAGGCTAAGCGCAAGGCTGAAGAAGAGCGCTTGGAACAGGAAAGAAGAGCTGCTGAAGAAAAGGAACGTCTCGAGCGTGAGGAGAAGGAACGTCTGGAAAGAGAGCGCGAAGAGAAGGAACGACTGGAACGGGAAGAACAGGAGCGCAAGGAGAGAGAAGAGGCCGAACGTATCGAAAAGGAGAGACTCGCCGCATTGGAAGCTGAGAGAAAGAAGAAACAGGAAGAGGAAGAGGCTCAACGAAAGGCTGAAGAGGAACAAGAGCTGAGACGTATTAAGAGTGAGCTGGAGGCTAAAAAGAAAAAGGATGAAGAAGAACGTGCTCGATCAGCAACAGTGATCGATACATCCTTGGCCTCAGACCATAAGTCATCCTTGACTCAATCACCTGTCAGTGCTACTCCTACACCGTTGGCAAATGATAGACCTATCCAGCTTATTGAGGATCCTAGTACAATCAAGTACCCACCTAATGTCCAACCTCCATCCAAGGTCGACGGAAAATATATGTATAGTGTGGAATTCTTGAAGCTGTTTAGCACTCTCTGTAAAGACACGACCGCCGACTTGTCTGTTGTTAACGAGGCAGTCGATAGTTCCAAGAAATATAAAACCTCCGGTCCTTCAACTGGCTCCAATCTCAATCGTGAAAGAAGCAGTAGCCATCGAACACACAGTGGCGACCCATCCACCTTTAGAATGGGCTCTCGTGATGGACGAATGGAAATGGGCAAGTTTAATACGGGTCGTCCGTTGAACCCTCGCAGCAACAGCAGTGGTATGTTTATGGAGCGACAACCCAGTGGACGTGGCGGAGGCATGGGTGGTAGAGGTATGGGAAGATCTACACCTAATGGTATGAAGATCATTCGCAACCCCTCCCAGCAAGCTTCTCCTGCACTAGAGCCTGTTGCTCCACTTACAAAGACAGAGAATCGATGGGTACCTACGGTTGCCGTTCAACAAGCAAACGATAAAGCGGCCTCTGCTGATTCTGAACTCTTGTCTGAAGAGGTTATTACCCGTAAAGTGAAGGCTTTGTTGAACAAGTTGACAATTGAAAAATTCGATTCAATTTCTGAACAAATCTTCAGCTATGCTAAGCAGTCCGAAAAGGAAGAAGACGGTATGGCCCTCCGTACGGTTATCAAGCTTACATTTGAAAAGGCCTGTGACGAACCTGCTTTTGCCAGCATGTGGGCTCGCCTTTGTCACAGAATGTCTAGCAGCATGACAAATGATATTCGTGATACCAGTCTCTTAGACGACCAAGGCAACCCATCGTGTGGTGTACTTTTATTCAGAAAATACTTGTTCAGTCGATGTCAAGTGGAATTCGAAAAGGGATGGAAGGTCAATATGCCCGAAGCTGATGAGAGTGCCATGTTGACTGATGAGTATTATGCCGCCGCCAAAGCCAAACGTCAAGGTCTTGGTCTTATCCAATTCATTGGTGAGTTGTTTAAGTTGGAAATGCTGTCCGAACGTATCATGTATGGCTGCTTGATCAAATTATGTAACGATCCTCAGAATGCAGGCGATGAAGAGGCAGAGTCACTCTGTAAGCTGCTTACGACCATTGGTAAGACCCTTGACAGTAAGCCCAAGACGTCCAAGTGGGTTGATATCGTTACGGCAAGAATGAAGAATGAAATGATGAACAGCCCCAAGATATCATCTCGTGTGAAATTCATGATTCAGGTAAATATAAAAAACAAAAAAAAGAGTTCTATGACTAATGTTTGTTATAGGACGTGTTCGACTTGCGTAAACAAAACTGGGTTCCTAGAAACGCAAGCAACCAAGTTGGTCCTACAACGCTCGCCAAGATCCATGAGATGGCAGAGAAGGACAAGGAACACAAGGAAACAAACACTGTCAAGAGAGGCAACAGCAGCCGTGGACCTTTTATACCCAATCAATATAACAGCAACAACAACAACATGCAGCGAACAAGCTCATTCCGTGGCGGAAGGGACTATCATGGCAGCAACACCAGCAATAATGCTGGCAGCCCAAGCAACGATGGCTGGAATACGGTTGGATCTGGATCATCATCACCTGTAAGTGATAAATCACGTGCGAACGAGCTGTCCAACTTTGGCAAGACAGACCGCAGTCGTTCAAAGAACAATCTCCTTGGCCCCTCCAACAGCCCATTCCCAAGCTTGACAAGAAACAAGACAGGCAGTGATAGCAAGGGTCCCAATGATGGCAGAGCAAGTCCAGCCATGAATATGTTTAGTGCGCTATCTAACGGAGACAAGCCTGAAGAACGCAAGAAGCTGCAGTTACTTCCAAGAAGTACACCAGCTGATGAGAGCAACTTTACCGATAGCAATAATACTGCTACCACTACTACAGTAACTACTTCAAGTAACAAGTTGTCCGATGAAGTTGTTAAACGTAAATCGAAAAATATCATTGACGAATACTTTGGTATTAGAGATAAAAAGGTAAGAAGATAGGAATAGAAATTCTTTTTACATAGACTCATACTTTATTTGAATATATAGGAACTTGCTGAATGTGTGAAAGAACTTGATGATGTACATTACCTTGAGATATTTGTAGAAGAGATGCTGACAGTCGTAGAGAGAAAATCAGAGGATGTGGATACAATGGCTGACATTATGGCTTATCTACTATCTGAAAAACTATTAGACAAGCAAATATACATCAACGCCTTTAAGAAATTCATGGAAGGCTACGAAGATTTACTCATTGATGTACCTCAAGCACCAAAACATGTTGCCAAGCTATTAGAGGCATCATCTCTCACCTCATCCGATGAAGGAACAGAGGATATATTTAAGCATCTCAAGTAAATAAAGTCCATTCCATTTTGTTAGATTATGTTGTTTATAAAGAAGATGTTTTTTATTATTATTATTATTATTTCATAATGTGCACACATTACAATGAGAAAAGCTTGTCATTTTATTTCTTTTTGGAAGCCAACTAGTGTATATTGTTAGTTTATGAATAAACATTGTCATCTACACTTACTCTAGCACGAAGAGCTTCAAATCTCTCCTTGACTGAACCCTGAGGTGTTGGTTTTGGCTTTTGTTGCTCTATTCGTTCTTGCTTGACAGCTTTATGTGCTTCCAACAGTTTTTTGATCTACATATACATGTTGGTAAAACGTATGTTGTCATTCAATGTTACTTACACCCTGTGGCAGATTGGCTTGCTTTTCCCATTCATCTTTATTTACTACAGCTCGTAATCTTGGCAGTGGAGCTTCAGGGACAGTAGCATCATGCTCTGGATGTTCATTAAAGTATCTATCAACAGCCTCACGCAACATATCCGCTCGTAGTTGTAAATCTTTTCCAACTAAAGGTACTCTCCATTCCTTGCCAAATTCGATCAAGAAGTCTTCATTAATTTTGCCGCCATATGTTCTTAATTCCTTGGCCTCTACTGAATACAATCGAGGAGCAAGATACATAATTTTACAAATATGTGACATCTTTACATTTCTTCCCGTTATGTTTCTTAGTATGGCTTCTGTTTGATGGTATAGAGTAGGTTGGTTACGAGCAACACGATCAGTGATGACGATATCGAGTGCTTTACGGACACTGGTAATAATCAGCTTTTCATCTTCAATTCTTTGTTTATCAGCCAAAGACACATATGTTTTGAAAGGCGCATCTGATGAAGTGTGATGCTTATTGTCATCTTGGGTCTTGGATGATTGTTCTATAGGAGGTATCATTTCATTGTTATCTCTTGTACTGATATCTTTAAGGTTGTTTGTATCATGTGATCCTTTTACGATGTTGTCACTTTTATCAAGCATGGTAGTCGTTATTTCTTTGTTCGATGATTTCATACATTTTTCTTCTACAACAACCACTCTTTCTTCTTCCTGAACTTGTACAATGGCCTTTTCTTCTTCTTGAACTTGCTCAGTCACTGTTTCTTTCTGAGCTTGTACTGTAACTTTTTCTTTCTGAATTTGTTCAGTCACTTGTTCTTTTGTCTCTTTTTGTAGTTCATCTGTTATAATCTCTTTGGGAATATTGACCTCTGTTTTTTGTTTCTTGTTTGAAATGGTCTCTTCTGTGTCATTTTTACGTTTCTTGTCTTCCAATTGTTCGTCTTTCTTAAATGGTAATTCTATTTGTTTTAATGTTTTACTGGCAATGCGTGCACTCTTTCGTGTTAGGGAAACCTATAAGCATGTCAATATGTTATCTTTTGTGTGTATATATTTATATCCTTACAGTTGGTTTCAAGATAATCTATGAAAAAAGTTAGATAGTTGTCTTGTAAACATCTTTTGAACTTACATCGTCAGCTGCTCTAAATGCTTTACCTTCCATTAGAGCATTATTTGAAATAACTTCAGCTCGTCTAGTTACATTTCGCTATTGTATATATGAGTATATGAATAATAGTTTACTGTCTTCTTATTATTACTCTTGTTCGAAACTCTAAGCGTCCTTGCACTTTCATCTTTTATTTTATGAACGCGTTTATAAAAGGGAACAAAAAAAAAAAAATAATAATAGCCCAACAAAAAAAAAAAAGAACGTGACTTTGAAATAAAGGGGAAAGAAGGTGCGCTTTATTCATACACTGATGATTATTTCAGACAACAAACTTGAGAGAGAGAGAGGCAGAAAGCGCACAAGAAGTAAACAAATGAGATATATGAAAAATCTTGTATTTATTTTCATGAAATTAGCATCATCGTGGGCGATAAGATTAACATCTTTACGAAATCCAACATGATATAGTGTTTCACGTAATTTCTGGATTGATGAAGGTGTTTTATCGAGGGCATTGCTAATACCATTTGCATAAGCAGACATCTGGAATCGAATCGACTTGAGTTGTCTCAGTTATTGCGTTAAATTGATCAATTGGAATCCCTAGTTTCAATGTATCCAGAGCCGTTGTTGATGATAAATCAATGATTTGCAATAAGCTTCATCCAAGTTGTAGGCCAAAGTAGTTTATGAAATCAATGAATTGAGCTGCTATGGATTGACGCACATTGATGTATAAAAGTAACACGAACCTGTTCGACAAGTCTTATTATCTCATTATTCGTAATTTGATTGAGACGTTCTATTGTCTGTTGATTTTAGGTCCTAAGTCGTCTTTGCATACTTGTTTGATCAGTCTTTTGTTCCCAATACCTACCATACTTCTTCCCAAACTCGGTTGTTATATTATTTCGTACCTAAACATTTATTAATATTTACAGCAAGCATCATTACTTAGATAATAACATCAAATAGTGATCTAGCAACAGAGGCGATCTTTGTAAGCTTATTGATGTGATCTTTTATTTGAAATAATTTAGGATTAATGTTACAGGCACTGCCTCTGATGTCGTCAACAAACCTTTTCAATGTATGGCACCAAGCTAAACATGATTTTATAAAATTATCATCTTGGCTTGTTTCTTTTCAAGAAGAAAGAGATAAAAAAGAAATGTTGCTATCTTTTTATTCTAGTTTTAAATTGTCAGTTTGATCAACAAAAACCACTTAGCTCATGTGTAATTATGATAGATTTGTATTTTATATCAATGGACAGTCTTAGGTTAAACTTTGGTAGAGTGATGACACATGTATAGGAGAAGAAGCGCTCGTAGCATTAACCCTTTCGTGAATTTCATCGTGCGCGCAGTGTTCACTCTTGTGCTTTTGATAGACTATTCATATAAGTCATTACACGATTAAAGTCATCTTGATTCTTTTTTATTTATGAAAAGATGTTGTTAAAGAAGATCACTTGAAATTGGTGTTGAATATAATTAATGGTATACAAAAGAAAAGATAAATTAAAATGTCTTTTTATGAATGATATCTGGATCTTCTTGATATTCTTCAGCTGATACCCACATCTTTTTGAATGTATTGAGAGAAGCCAAAATAGAGCCACCGATCCATGTACTGTATTTTCTTTCAGGGGGAGCATAAATCTTGATCTTTATGTCTTTTAATGCAAGTCGCTTTATTTCGGATAAGAGACGTTCACCAAATCCCTTACACAAGGTAGATCCACCAGAGAGAACGACATTAGAATAAAGAGACTTTCTCAAGTCAAGATCAGCACGACCAATACAATCAACAATAATCTGATGGACACCAGGATATTCTTCTCCAATTAACTCTGGTTGGAACAAGATCTCGGGTGCTTTGAATCTTTCTGCACCAAGCTATAAAAGGAGAGAGTTTAAAGAGCGTATAAAGCATGAATGTATTCCCTTTTACCTTGATAATGTTGCCATCAGGTAATATAAAATCATTTATATTACCGCTTATTTCCTTTTCTTCTTTAACAGGATTTAATGCAATATAACACGTCTTTTCTTTGATAATACGCACAACTTCCTTTTCTGCTGTCGTATGGAAGTTATAACCAGACTTTCTTAATAAAAGTTGCAAATATTCAGTAACATCTCTTCCTGCAATATCCACTCTACGGATAGCATGAGGAATAGCAAATCCTTCATAAACAGGTACTGCATGTGTTACGCCATCTCCTGAGTCAAGCACAATGCCTGTTGTTCTACCAGAAGAATACCTAGATAATTTTGCGGTTGGCAAATATTAAATAATAACATCATGACTTACAAACTAAGTACAGCCTGAATCGAGGTAAACAAGGCAGGAACATTGAAAGTCTCAAAAAAGATTTGGGCTGCAGTATCCCGATTTGATCGAGGGTTCAAGGGCGCTTCAGTCAACAAGACAGGATGCTGTTTTGTATTAAGTCATTGTCCTTTAACATGTTATGCCTTTACCTCTTCAGAAAGTGTCTTGAGTTCATCTGTGTAAATATATTGCCAGATTCGTTCCATGTCTTCCCAATCTGTGACAATACCGTGCTCAATAGGGTATCTAATCTTTAGTAAGCCACGTAATTCTTGAGCCTTTCTACCAATAAAGTTATCTCCCTCGACTGCACCTGCCATAATGCGTTCATGTTTCGGTCGTCCAACGCTAAAAGTGACATTAGTAGGAATAAGAACATGATGACACTTTCTTACATGGAAGGGAAAAAGCATTTAGGTTGTTCTTCTCCT
The DNA here is from genome assembly GCA_025529335.1 of Rhizopus sp. PT2906. Classification (NCBI taxonomy): domain Eukaryota; kingdom Fungi; phylum Mucoromycota; class Mucoromycetes; order Mucorales; family Rhizopodaceae; genus Rhizopus; species Rhizopus sp. PT2906. The sequence goes on along the minus strand of JAMYHX010000077.1, from coordinate 6,915 downwards.
GCAAAGCCTGCCTTGATTACACCAGAGCCCTGAACAAGACAGATGAGTCATCTTTTTACTCTTGTCATTCTATTATTACGTGAATAGTTTACATTATCAATGACTACAGGTTGATTGGTCAACACCTAGAATGAAATAATAGGTTTTTTATTCATATTTGTTTGTTGTATTATTCATTTTTTCATGACGTACATCGTCAAACTCTGTATTCATCTTTTATATTCTAGTTCCTGAAAAGAAAAAAGAGAGAGAAAAAGAAGAGAGAAAAAAAAAAAGAAGGGGGGCAAACAGAGTTTACTTTTTTAAATAAAAAGGAAACTCAGCCAATAGCTTAAAGGATGTTATGTTTAATTTTTAAAACGTTGTCAAGGGAACGGGAGAGTCGATCCTTTTGAAGGTTCTTTCCGATAAGCACAATTTTACTAGATGTGTTTGTCTCCTCTTCTACTTCAGAATATCCTTCTTGAATATCATAGAGAGCCTGTACACCTTGAATAACAAGTCTTTTCTTGGTATTTGAGAGTGTTTTATCTTTAGGTGGGTAGATGATGCCCTTCAATCTCAGGACAGTAACAGGATCACTCTCGATCCCTTGTATTTTTTTCTCCCATAGCAAATCTTGAATCCAATATTCTAATGGTTCAAGTTTATCTAATTGCTGGTCAAATTGTATACATACAGTTTGCACCTCCTATTTAAGTGATTAGTCATTTAGTTTAACTCTTTCTTTCTTTTTTTACATGACTAATTTCATGGGCATGCGTCTTGGCATGTTCATCTATCTTGTTGGTTTGATAAACAAGAGCATCCACATTCTTCACATCATAAGCCTTAATGTCTAGGATATAATCCAAGGGAATTCTTGATCTTTCGGTTACCATCATATCAGCTACAGAGTTAATTGAGCTTAAATCTTCTTGAAGCTGCCGTAATTGATCATCTGTGACCAAGTCTTTCTTATTGATGACAATACGATCAGCAATAGCCACCTGTCTACAATAACAGTAAGACAGGACCATACCAACAATATAAAGACTATACTTACTTTAATGCTTCATTCATCATCAAATCCTTCTTCTCTTCCTTCATATAATCCTTGATATGTTTGGCATCTACCAAGGTGACAATGCCGTCTAGATAAATCTCACTTCCTAACCCATCATCCAACCAAAACATGGATGCTATAGGACCAGGATCTGCCAAACCACTTGTCTCCAAAAGGATATAATCAAACTTGCCTTTCTTCTCCATTAGGTTTTCTATCGCCTTTACACCGACATCCCTTTTTTAAATGAATAAATACACATGATTACAATTTTTACACATTTCTTACTTTGTAGAACAACATAAGCACCCATTTCTTAGCTCCAGCCATTCTTCATATAAATTACCATCCTGGTTGACCGACAGACTCTTTTCGATGTCACTACCTTATATTTAGGTTATTTTCATGCATTGTTGCTGTCATACACTTTTTTCTTACTATCACCAAATTCATTTAGAATAACCGCGATTTTCTTGTCGTGCTTTTCCGTTAAAATATAATTCAACAGTGTCGTTTTACCACTTCCCAAAAAGCCTATGTTCAGTCTGTAAGGCTTTTTCAAGCTGTTATGCGTTAATGCTTTTACCTGTGACGATGGTGACTGGAATCTTGGTGTTTGTGGTACTTTGTTGTTCTATAGGTTCATTGCTATTACCCGGTTTAAATGCTCAGTTTTCTTGTTTTTAATATTTTTTGTCATGTTTACCTTATTTCAATGTTGTCTGCAGGCACAAGCTCTGGAATATCTTCAAAATCGTCAGACATAATAATTCTAAGAAAGAAAAAACCAACTAAAATTGTAGGTTCCCTAAAATGGATATTTGATCGGCTACTGAATTTGCAGAGTGATGACGTTTCAAATATCGACCGATTTACTTATTTTGCCCCCTTTCTGAACTTTAAAATTTGGAGTGGCTGACTTGTATGGCTTTGAAATAAGAATTTTTATGCTTTATCTTCTTTGTGTTTGCAAATTTATATTTGGTGGAAGCTGCATCTCTTCATTCGCTGACAACAACTGTCTTAGTTCATTATATACTTGTAATAGCCTGTCGTTAATTGTATACGACTTTCTGAAGCTTGTCTGCATACACTTGTAATGCTTGTCAACACCTCATCCGTTCTACTTCTACCTTCAGTTGGTACCTCTGATTGAAGCACATCAGAGCTATCAGTAACTGTTTCGATATGATCATTCTCTACAGTATTCTGGATAAGCGCTGTCTCACCCATCGTATGAACCTCAAGCTAGAGTTAATTCCTAAGTAACATAAGTACACTGTAGCATTTCTCCTATTACTATCGTGACAATCTACCTTGGCTATAAACCACACAGCTTTTATCGAAGCGATAAACCAAATTCATATGCTTACAGACATGCCTATTTCGTTGAAAGGCTATACAATTGCACGCAGTCATCATTCCTTGCTCAGTTGATATATTGTATACGACTTCCACCTTGAAAGACTTGACAATATAGCAAACTTCTTCATCGATATACACTTTCTGCACCATATCTTCTAATGACAGCTCATTGATCTCTTCTGATGCAATCATTCTCTTTCTTGCCTCTCTAGTCTCTGAGCTCATACGTTCGATATTAGCGGTCATCCTTGCGGTATTGTGCATAAAATCGGCATGAACATCATCAATCAAGATAAAAATTAAGCGATCCAGTCTTCTATTCCTCTTTCTTTGTAAGTAGTTTGTCTTCAACTGGTTGTGCCAACTCAATATAGTTGTTCGTTTCCATATTGGTGAAAATCTGTATTTGGTAGGCTCCGGCCCACTTAAAGACGCGTTCGTGCTCTAAGTAATAGTTTTTAAAATAAAATATAAATGCTGGATATATACTGAATTTTTGAATGAATTGGTCAATCTTTCTAGTATACAGCTCTGCTACTTTCCTACATCGTCGTCTTTACTTTGGTAATGACTAGCTGATATCTAATCTTCTTGCTCCTTTACTGCAAAGTCAATATAGTCGCTTGTTCCATGTGGGATGACAATCATACAAGGTTTTCCAAAGATATCCAGCTCGTGGTCTTCCTCTAGCTTCATTCAACTCTTGGTATATAATTTTCCACAATCACTTTTTTGTTAATAAACCATCTGAAGGCTCCTTTACATATAATCCTCTTTATATAATATAAGAACATCATTAGGATACCAATTCTGTCAATATATCTCTAATTCGTACTTGTTCTGCTTTAAATATACATCATTACAAACTTGATAAGAAAATTTATAAAAGCTAATCGTTTTTCTGACATATAACAATTATGTTGTCAAAAAAGTTGTCCAAAGCATTCGACAAAGAAAAACTGCTGTCGTATCTTTCTTTTTTCTTTCATTCGTAATATCAACATGCCTCGTAAAGTGTTCATATGTACTACATCTTACATGAATTACTAATAAGTTGTATAGGTAAAAGAGTTTCATCCTCTACAAACCCTCTTTCATTACCTAAAAAACAAAAAACTATAAAAGACATTGTTCTGAATCCTTCAGATAAATATATTTTGAGAAGATGCAAACTATCTTCTTTATTAAAAAATGACTATAAAGAATATCGTGTAAGAATAAAACCTAAAATCATAAACACCTTACTGTTATGGATGGTATTAAATAACTATACTCTTATACATAGCAAATACTTCGACAAGTATCAGAAGAGTTCTCAATCTTGAGAGCAGATGCAATAAACTTTGGTCTTTTTATAGTGAGCAAATGGATTGAAAATGGGTTTTCTAGCAGTGACTTCCCGTTGATTATGACGCCCAAGCTTTGGACTCATTTGTATCGAAAAGTAGCAGACGATAAAGACAAGCGTAATGAAAGAATTGTAAGTCAAAGTTATATCAAATTCTTAATCACTAATGAAATGTATGTAGAAATTCTCCAAGAATATCAATGATTGTTTTGAAGAATTTGATTCCACAAGAAGATCTGCCACCGACGTCTCGAGAACAAATACGAAAGACAAAAACTTGTTTGCAATCACAAGTAAGCAGATCATTGTATTTGTAACATTAAATAGCTTTAACTTTTTTTATGTTCAAAAGGAAAAAGAAAGTTCGTCTGAGAGGAGAAAAAAATGCTTCTCTACGATGTTTGGACGATAACAAGAGGATCGTTTGTCGAACATCGGAGTGTTCACAAAGAGAACCCAGCAGTAAGTAGAATTGCGCATAAAGTTATATAGTAGGGCTATTACTAAACTTTATCTGAAGGCTATCCTCCGGTCATGTATCAGTTGAAGCATTGTCACTTGTGTCCAGCTGTAAATGACCGTGATATCGTAAGTGCAATGTAAATGATAAGAGCATTAATTTTAATGAGTAATAATAGGTATGGCAAAGGGATATAAATGCTGCTTTGAGTATACGCTCCATCCTGGTGTCTTATGTAGAGTCAAACTATAGCATTTTATCAAGACATCCCTCTTTAAAAAGAGTGTCAACCTCTGGTGGTGATCAAGCCACTTCCCAGCCACTTTGATTGGCCCTTCAGACTTACGTCACCATTCGGTGATGGTGTACGTGTGTCTACTCAGTCCAAGTTCAAGTCCGATATCGACAGTGAGAATTACGCGTTGCTTGTTTTTTTATATATATATTTTCTTTCTCTAATCAAATAAACCAAAATATTCAAGCTATAAACTATGGAGGAAATTGGAATTCAGATTAAACAAGAAGTAACATAATCCTGCATTCATCACGACATGTACTAACATTATATAAAAAAAATAGGTCAAAGAAACAAGCACGACCATCCTTCCAAAAGGAGAACAACTTGAAGACTTATCGGAGAAAGACTTGTATGTTAAGTTAAAGAAGCTTCAGAGAGATATAGAGTTCATTGAACTCCAAGAAGAATACATCAAAGATGAACAAAAGAATTTGAAGAGAGAACTTGTTCGAGCACAAGAAGAAGTCAAGCGTATCAAGTCAGTTCCACTCGTGTTGGGTCAATTCTTGGAACCCATTGATCAACATACCGGTATTGTGGGTTCAACAACTGGCTCTAATTACGTTGTTCGCATCCTTAGTACAATTGATCGTGAATTACTAAAACCAAGTTCTTCGGTTGCCTTACACCGTCATTCGAATGCGCTTGTTGACGTTTTACCACCAGAAGCTGATAGCAGCATTGCACTTTTAGGAGCTGATGAGAAGCCTGATGTAGCTTATTCAGATGTGGGTGGTTTGGATATTCAGAAGCAAGAAATCAGAGAAGCAGTAGAATTACCCTTGACTCACTTTGATCTCTATCGTCAAATTGGTATTGATCCTCCGAGAGGTGTTCTCTTGTATGGTCCTCCAGGTACTGGTAAAACCATGCTCGTTAAAGCAGTCGCGCACCACACAACAGCCAGCTTCATTCGTGTGGTTGGATCAGAGTTTGTACAGAAATACCTTGGTGAAGGTCCTCGCATGGTTCGTGATGTATTCAGACTGGCTCGTGAAAACTCTCCTTCAATTGTCTTTATTGACGAAATTGATGCAATTGCTACAAAACGTTTTGATGCTCAAACGGGTGCGGATAGAGAAGTGCAACGTATCTTACTGGAATTACTCAACCAAATGGACGGTTTTGATCAAACATCAAATGTTAAAGTCATCATGGCCACCAACCGTGCAGACACATTAGATCCTGCTTTATTACGTCCTGGACGTCTTGACAGAAAGATTGAATTCCCTACGCCAGATCGTCGTCAAAAGCGTCTTATTTTCCAAACAATTACATCAAAGATGAACTTGTCTGAAGAAGTGGACTTGGAAGACTGTAAGTGGTTTATATGAATATGAAATTATAGAGGCTAATCATGTTTAATAGTTGTTTCACGACCTGATAAACTATCCGGAGCAGAAATTGCAGCCATCTGTCAAGAAGCTGGTATGCATGCAGTCAGAAAGAATCGTTATGTTATTTTGAGTAAAGATTTGGAAAAAGGTTACAAAGCTAATGTAAAGAAGGAAGATTCCAACTTTGAATTCTATAAATAAATACAATGTTTTATCAGAAACCACTACTATTCTTGCATTTCTTTCTTTTATATTTACGAATAAAAAATATTGACTTTTAGAAACTTGCGGTTAGCTTTTAAATGGCCAACACTATATGCACCAGAAATTAGACTAATGCTATGACGACTTTATAAAATGGTATTCCACATCCATTCCTGAGTAAGTTTAGCGTGATACCACACATTGAAAGGTTTTGTTGACGACATCCCAGATGGTGGGTAGAGCCGCTTATCTGCCAATTAATAGACCAATCGTAATTCTATGCTGGAATCAATTGAAGCCTTATGTTGTACCGAGGGAAGTGCGATTGGGAAGAAGGCACAAGTTGACTTCTTCACTTTATTGTAAGCTGCACAAAAGTAATTTTAGATTTTTACTGACAACATTACCATAGTGGAGAAGAGATATAAGACGATGTCGGTGAGACATTGTCCGAGTCCAAGACATGCCTCAACAGCAACTTGATAAAACCTTGCTTACAAATATGTTTGCGAATGCTTCGTACTATAAAGTATGATGTTACTTTTGTGCCTGGAGAACTTGAACTGACTTCTATGACTGAACAAATAAGCAGACAAGGATTGCCGGACAATCGCTTCAAATATTACGTAGATGGCAAAATACGAACCGATGCTGACAAGCAAGAACCTTTGCTCTTTGAGGTTTCTTCTGCTCTGGCTTGAGCAACTCAAGAAAAGTTGTTTTTGATCATACCAAAGTTATGCTTGGGCTTCTGGCCATTCTGAAAACTTTCGCCTGTAAGTACTGTATTTTTATTAATTATTGACATCAATTTTATAAAATGTTGTCATAAAATAAAAAGATTATTTGCGTAAAAAG
>JAMYHX010000769.1:0-13035 GCA_025529335.1 Rhizopus sp. PT2906 | reverse complement strand
CCCTATAAATACTTAATCTTGTCGTATGAGATTACTATAAATCTATACTCTAAGAATGAATAATACAAAGATACTGACAACAATACATACTATTAACATATAACACGACATGCCCAACTGTCATTGGCCATAACTAAATCTGTTCCTTAAAATCCTGTTTTTATATAAAATGACGCTGCTTGTGATATTGATTCTCTCTCTCGTCTTGATCTTAATAAAGAGGCTATATAAGACTCATTGACTTATACTTCTCTTATAATCTTCAATTGTTCTGATCAATACTTCACCTGTGATATCGTCCAACAAAACCTTGAATGTGCAGTGTCAAACTAAACATAACTTTATGAAATTACCATTTGAATTGTTTCTTTTCGAAGAAGAAAGAGATAAAAGAAAGGTTGTTATTACTTTATTATAATTTTATGTTTTTCGGTTTGATCAACAAAGATCACTTAGCTCACGTGTAATTATGATAAATTCGTATTTATATCAGAGAGAGTGAACTGGACAGCCTTAGGTTAGGCCGAATTTGGTAGTGTGAAGTTGTAAAGTGACAACATAGGTAGTGTCTAGAAGAAGCACCTGTAGCACCACCCTTCTTGTACGCGTAGTGTTCACCTAATTTTTTATTGTTTCACTTCCCCGCATCCGCATGACGTGCGCACTCAAAATTTTTGAATTTAAACGCAAATCACTGTATGTCTTTTTTTCTTTAATAAGAAAATGGTAACAAAACAGCAAAAAAGAGAGAGAGAAGAGTCTGTATTTAATATTATGTTAGGCCAACGCTTCATCCAAAAAGATTGCTATTTCCAATAAACAAACCTTGACGAACCTTCGCAAAGGCTTTATCATTGTTAATGTATAATCATCAACACTTTTCATCTATGTAATAACTAACTCAAATGGGTTCTTAGGCTATTTATTTCTTATGGCGCGTCATTTACCACTGGAGCTCGTTTACTTTTTCGCAATTCTTACTTTATACACTCACAACTGGATTGACTGTTATATTTTATCGTATCCTTGTCGCATCTGGAACACCAACTTATAGAAATGATGGCACATTGATCAGCAGTGGTGACGATCTGAGTGCTGAAGGACTTACGGCGTAAGAATAAAAAAGAAATGATATAGACAGATAATATTTGTAGCATATATACACATATATACTAACACTAGCCTTTTTCTTCTTTTGCTCTAGTTACATGTTTGACATTATCTATGTGACATGGTTTGTGCATATGACAACTGCATTTATCTCCAACAAGTTTTGGTTCACGTATTTAGTGGTAAATTGAACATAACATAAACCTCCCTTTCTGCAGAATGGGTTATATGATTTACATATGCTTCATTATAGATCCCTGCTTATGCCGCTTACAAGATTATCCCACTGGCCAAGTCTTATTTCGGAAACAGACCAACCAATGAAAGTGACCCAGCAGCAGAAGCAAAATCAAAACGTCAAGCAAAGTTAGAAAAGAGAGCTAATAAGGGGCATGTTAAATATGGAAGAGCATAATGTTTATTGTTGTTGCATAGTCAATTGGGCTTTCTGTTGTATATGAAAACAAAAAAAGATTCAGTAAATATGTATTCATAGCTTTCTCTTTTCTTTACCAATTGTCTAATTTGATCCCTTGTCTGTGGTGGGAGTTCATTTATTTGCTCATCTGTAAGTTGTAATACCTTCATCAAGAGTGCCTTTTGTTGTTCTGTTTCATCTACAATAATCCCAAATTGATATATTGCTATTGTTATCAATATGTATTTATTTACCTTGTGGTACTTCTGGTTGAGCAACAACAGGAGGTGGTGGAGGTGCACGGATTGCTGCAGACACAGGTTGAACTGGGCTATTTATCACTGCTGGTCTAGTAGGTTGAACCGGTTGAGGTTGCTGAATAATCGGTTGAACTGGAGATGCGACGGGTGCTGCTGCAGGATTAGCTGTCATGATGCGCTTTTAATAAAATATTAGTATATGCATACAACCTAACGATTCTCTTTCTTACTGTAATAATATTAGGGTCTACTATATTCATCATTAGCATAGCTTGAAATAATGCGTATGCCACTTGTGGATTTGCTGCTAGAAACTCTCGGGTGAATTCAGGCCGTTCAAAAGACATTTGCTTCATTTGGCTCATCAACGTGAATAAATCTTGAGCATTCATCGAAGCCAAAACTTTTGAGATTTCATCTACAGATGCATTGCCTACTAGAGACTTATTCACTGGAGGTTGCATTGGGGGTTGCATTGGGGTTTGCATCGGAGGTTGCATTGGAGCTTGCATCGGAGGTTGCATTGAAGACTGCATGGGTGGTTGCATTGGGGGCTGCATAGGCGGTTGCATGGGCTGTTGCATCGGCATGGACTGCATTGGTGGTTGCATTGACATAGGTTGTGGTGGAGGCATGGATGGAGGTGGTGCTTGTTGAACGGGAGGATGATGATGTCTACCTTGATGACCAGATCTTTGATGATTATCATCCATTGCTGCATAATCAACTCTCAACTGACGTCCTCCGATTTCATAATCATTTAAATTTCGTACAGCACTTGCTGCTGTTTCAGCATCTATAATTATGCAAGGATTAACAACAATTCGCAAACAGCCTTGCTCTTTTACCATAAAATTCACAAAAGCCATAGCCCTTTGGTCTACCAGTCTCACGATCAAACAGTAAACTATAAAGTATTTTATGTGAGTCTTTTTTTAATCTTTTTCATATAATATACATTACCGAAAAGAAGCGACTGGACCCACTTCTTTAAAGACTTCAATAAGTTGTTCTTCCGAGAGCTCAAAAGGAATGTTTCCAACTAGCAAACATTAATACTTAAAGCAAGCAGTGATTTCGAAGCTTTACCGAATACAACACGCGATCCTCTTGATGCTTGATTCATTTTATGTCTTGAAGAGAAGAAAATAAACTAGCCAATTTTTCTCGTTTTGTCATTTTGCCTCTTTTTTTTTTTTTTTTTTTAGTCCTTCACTGTGACTCCTTCTTGGTTGTGCTGAAATAAGGGCAAGATGGGCTTTTGATAGGGAAAAGCGAACTGTGTGTATATATACACACATATACAAGTGTTGTGTTTCAATCTTTGCTTGAACCTGTATCTTCTTTTACTAAAGTTAACTTGTTGATATGAATAACTTCAAATTAACAATTGTCCTCCTGAACTGCTAAAAATACTTTGGTGTTACGTGACTCAGTTTAAAAGAGAGAGAGAGAGAGAGAGAGGTAAAAGTGTTTCTTTGTTTTCTATTCATTCCATTATGAGTTTCCCAGGTCAAGGGTATACAGCAGGCGGATATGTGCCATATCCTCCTTATCAGCAACAGCAACAACCGTATCCTCCACCACCACCACAACAATATTCACCTTATCCTCCTCCTGCACAAGGTTATCCTCCTCCACAGCCCTATCCTTCCGCAGGTGGATATCCACCACAACAGAATCCATATCCTCCTCCACCACAGCAGAGTCCATATTCTGCACCACAACAAAGTTCTTACCCTCCTCCACCTCAACAGAATCCTTATGCAACACCTCCTCCTCCTACGCCATCTCGTCCTCATAACTATCCATCTCAGAGTCCAGCTTCTAATGTAAGCTTCATTGGTGTATAAACATGTGATGCGCTAATCAATCATAAAAGAATCCTCCTCCTCCTTATTCACCCCAAGATCCTGCGTTCTCACCTCATGATCCTACAGTAGGACAAGCCAATTATCCACAACCACCTCATTCAGCACATAATCCTTCAGGTGGTTTTTTGATTTACAAGACCCAAGAATATAATAATAACTATTCTTGATATAGTGCCTTATGGTCAAACACCACCCAATGCCAATCCCAATGACTTTATTATGCATGTTCATCCTAGTCTTCAACAGGCACCACCACCTAACTTTCAACTTTCCAACTGTATGTGTACTAGTTTCCTTATGTCTTTTCGTTATTTATTTTTTAAATAGGTCAAGGAAGAAAGAGAGCTTTGTTGATCGGCATTAACTATTTTGGCACTTCAGCAGAATTAAAAGGTTTAATACATTAAAGAAGATAGAAGGAGAGCTAATACAGATTGGCTTATTATGTAGGCTGTATTAACGATGTTCATAATATCAAAGATTTTCTTATTACGTTGTATAATTTTCGAGCGGACGATATGGTTATTTTAACAGATGATCAGCAAAACCCTCAGAATATTCCAACAAAGCAGAATATGATCAGAGCTATGCAATGGTTAGTGCATGATGCTCGACCTAACGATTCGTAACGTATAAAACCAAAAAGTATATGCTTGAGCTAACACCTTCTATTTATAGATTCTTTTTCCATTTCAGTGGACATGGTGGCAGAGTAAGTCTACGTTATTATTTATACTTAAAATTAACTTCTTTTTATCAGATGAAAGACTATGATGGTGATGAAGATGATGGGTATGATGAGACAATCTATCCAGTAGACCATGCCATCTATGGACAAATTGTAGACGATGTAAGTCATGTCATGAAAGTTGTATTGTAAAAATATAGACATAGATATAATTGTTAGATGATGCATGATATCATGGTTCGTCCACTTCCACCAGGTTGTAGATTGACTTGTATCTTTGACAGCTGCCATTCGGGTACAGCGCTCGATTTGCCTTATATCTACTCGACCCAAGGAACCCTAAAAGAAAGCAGCTTATTCAAGGATGCAGGCAATAGCTTAAAGAGTGCAGGGTTGGCTTATATATCAGGTAATCCAGCAAGAGCCATATCCTCTGTCATGTCAATCGGCTCCAAAATCATGAGTGGTGGCCTTGGAGGAAAAGCAGCCAATGTTAAAAAACAGAAATCATCCCCTGCTGATGTTATCATGTTCTCTGGCTGTAAGGACTCTCAAACCTCTGCGGATGCTTTTGAAAATGGTCGCAGTACAGGTGCAATGAGTCATGCATTTACGACTGCCCTAAGAGCAAATAGAAATCAAACATATCTTCAATTGCTCAACTCTGTTCGTGTCATCTTACGAGAAAAGTATTCTCAACGACCTCAGCTCTCTTCTTCTCATCCAATAGATGTCAACTTGCTTTTTATGATCTAACCGTATAATAAAGAGTTTGAAGACACCATAGTTAAGACATAGATGCATACAGTTAAATTATCCAATAGCGCTTTGTGATTCACACTTATAAGAAGAGAGGGACAACTTCAAGTCCAGCCTATCTTTTTCTTTTTTAAAAGACAAATACAGACGATGGCAACAAAGAAACATTCAAAGCTGAAATCATATTTAGCTTCTAATTATGTTGAATTCGCTGAGGACCAAACTTCCATGCGTCTAAATTCTCTTTATTCAGACTTTTCCAAGTCTCACGCGGTCAACCCTTATGCTTTTGAGGCTAATGTTGAGTTTTGGAGGGCGATTGTTTTGGATTGCAATCAACAAGGATATTTAAGAACACCAAAATATGCTACTGCTATCAACAAACACACAATAGCTGAAGACTTTCGAAGACCACTCAAAGGAAAACCGCTTGCTTTGGACTGTGTACTTGTAAGAGAGAAACACAAGAATAAGAATAAGAAAAAAAAAGATTGAGAGTATTGATAGTACTTAGGAACATATGGAAAAAAAGGGAGATTTGATGACCATAGACAAGTTTATTCAGACGTATACCTTCAAAGCGACTTGGGCCGAATGGTTCTATCACAGGTTATCCCCTTCTCGATACTGGCATTCTAGTGGCGAAGACCACATTTATGTGATTATGCCAACGATTGAATTGATTGCAAAGCATATTATATCAGAACACTTTGAGATACCTATGAAACGAACTACGGATCATCTTTTCACTCTATCAGCATTTAAACACAAATATGCCCATCATTTTGTGAATGAGATCGATTTGACAGAAGATGACATCATGCTCATCTTACGATACCTCCATATTCACTATGGTATTGCAGTAGGAGAAAATGTCAAAGGTTACGGAACAACCTATCAGGTAAATATAACATACATTTATGATAATTTTTGTATTAATGATAAACAACACACAGGTGATTAAATTCCCTTCTCGACAAGGAGAAATAGCAGATATAACAAAGCATGATGAAGCAATGATTAGCATACAGACAACATGTCATGCATTATCAATTCAAATAGACGAATTACAAAAAAAGATTGAAGAATTTGAGCGCCTATCTGTAGAAGAGCACAAGAAAGGACATAAAGCCAAATCACTCTATTACATAAGGAAACGAAAAGGATTTCAACAGGTATTAGAGAAGCGAGTCAAATCAATGGAAACTATGGATAATATCCTCATGAAGATCGAAACATCGCATGATGACCTTCAAGTCGTACAGGCATTTAATGTGGGAGCAGATACACTACGAGATCTGTTGGGACAAGATGGATTGAGCATTGAGACTATTAATGATGTAATGGAGAAAGTATCCAATTCACTTCAGGATCAAAATGAGATAGAAGAGGCAATGCAGTCTGGAATGAATGATACAATACCTTATAATGATCAAGAAATAGAAGCAGAATTGGCTCAATTAATAGAAAAAGAAGAGCCAGTAGTTGAAGCAAAGGAGAACAAGGAAGTCAATGCTGTGATAGATAACAATAATAATAACATTCAATCAGAATTGGCAAGACTCAATCAAATGTTTGTCAGTAGTGACCACAAAAAGCAGAAGGAGGCTGTTTTAAACTAGCTTAAAATTTTTGTTGTCCAATAAAAAAAGTAGTCTTTGTTTCCCTTTTCTTTTTTCTGTCTTTCTTTTTCTCTCTCTTTAATAATAGACACACATTATGGTCGCAGAAACAAGATATTATGAGATTCTAGAAGTAGAAACAGATGCTACAGAGCATGAAATCAAAAAAGTAAAAATATATAAATGACCCTTGCTTTCAATCTCTGGTTGACACTTCATTAGGCTTATAGAAAACTGGTGCGAACCCTTTAATAATAAAATGAATATAAAGGCTAATGATTTGATAAATAATAGGCAATGAAGTATCACCCTGATAAAAACCCTGAAGAAGGCGAAAGAGTAAATATATCTCTCTTTTTCCTTATTATATTTTTGACACATATATGTATATAGTTTAAAGAAATCTCGCATGCTTATGAAATCTTGTCTGATCCACAAGCCCGTGCTGCGTACGATCAATACGGAGAAGAAGGACCTGGTGGTTCAGGTGGTGGATTTGGTATGTCTGCTGATGAACTCTTTGCTAATCTCTTTGGTGGAGGTGGTGATTTTGGTTTCGGAGGAGGTTTTGGTGGAGACTTTCATGGTGGACCTCGTCGTCCTAGAAAGGGTGAAAGTATGAAATATCCTCTCTCTGTTACTCTTGAAGATCTTTATTTGGGTAAACACACAAAACTTGCACTCGAAAAGAATGTTATTTGTTCAAACTGTGATGGGTAAGAAAAATGATGAAAAAAAGAGGAATACTAATATATGTGCGTGTAAATAGTAAGGGCGGTAAGACGGGTGCTACCAAGAAGTGTGTTACCTGTAATGGACGAGGCTTTAAGGTAGCTATGCGTCAAGTGGGTATGGGCATGCTTCAACAGATGCAGATTCCTTGTGACGACTGTGGACGTACAGGAGAAATAGCCAAGGATAGATGTAAGAGGTGCAAGGGCAAGAAAGTGACTGTAGAAAAGAAATTCCTTGATATCTATATTGAAAAGGGTATGACTCATGGACAAAAGATTGTTCAAAAGGGAGAAGGCGATCAAGAGGTATGGCTATTATATATAATTGTATGCGTATACTTAATGATTCTTTAGCCTGGAATCGAGCCTGGTGATGTCATCCTTGTATTGGATCAAAAAGAACATGCAGTCTTTGAACGTAAAGGCACAGATCTGTTATGCAAAGTAAAGATTTCATTGACAGAAGCACTCTGCGGTTTTGACAAGGTTATTGTTACACATCTTGATGGACGTGGTATTCAAGTAAAACATGAACCTGGATATGTCATCAAGCCTGGTACTGTGAAACGTATACCCAATGAAGGTATGCCAACATACAAGCGTCCCGAGAACCGTGGTGATTTATATGTTGAATTTGATGTCGAATTCCCCAATGATCACTTTGCTGCGATCGAGCAACTGAAGCAGCTAGAAACCATCTTACCCAGGAGAGAAGCCACATCAATAAAGCATGACATTGTTGATGAATGTCACCTTATGAATGCTAGCATGGAGAGCTTTGGTGCATCAACACAGTCTCGTAACGCATATGATGAAGATGATAGCGAAGACGAAGATCAAGACCAAGGTGGTATTCGTTGTGCTCAGCAATAAAAATATCCATTTCGGAAGAAGGGAAGAGGAAAGGAAGGGGAGGAGAACATTATATGACTAGATTAGATCCACTGATATGTGCTTCCCTTCTCAATATATGTACATGCATATATTTATATACAACGTATTTTTATTATTTCCTTTTCTTTTTTATATGTTAAAAATGACCACAGTTATTAGTCGTCATCATCATCATAAGAAGTCGGGGGTGGAGATCGCACTTCTTCTCTACCATTTCTTGATCTTTCAAGTCGCTTTCGTTGATTCACATCTTCACATGCGTCAATCCACGCAGAATAAACGTCTACTGGTTCATCCAGATCTATTCATGTTGAAATATTCTTAGATGTGTATAATATGTTTAGAATAATTCACTTACAAGTGATCGGACACTGCCAATTAACTGCGCATACTTTACAGTTGAGATGACCCAACTTGTTTGCATGATCACTATATAATAAGTTGTCAATTATCCCCCTCCCTTTCATATACATTAAAGTGACATTTACATTTTACAGTCAACACTATTTTCGTGGTTACAAAATAGGCAGTTGAAGGTTGTGTCTAACTTTGCCTTGAGTTTTTTTTGAGGCTTTCTCTTTGTCTTTCTTTTTCCCTATCTCTCCTTCTTTAATATTAAAAATATCTATGAAATATGTTGAAATATTTACCATGAAATATACTCCAAAGAAAGAAAAAAAAAAAAAGAGAAAAAAAAAAGAGTACTAAAGTGAGCTAAGAAATAATTCAAACTCAGTGCATCATTAGTGAACACTGTATAGTTCAAGAGAGAAAGAGAGAAAGAACAAGAGAAAAAGAAAGAGACGTGTCAATTCTCCTTCTCTTTAATATCAAGAATATCTTCCTTTTTTTGTGTGTAAATACACAACATCAATTCGGTACTTTAAAGCAGATAAATATACTCATACTTTTACGCGTCATGTTTATATATATCCTTTGTACCTTTTTCTTTTTCTTCTGTTTGCTCATGTCCGACTTTAAGGAATTCGTTTTTAAAGATCCTAAAGAAAACACGACATGCACTGAATCAAGCAATGATCCTGTAAATGAAGAATGTGACAACAAGAGTAGATTCTCTGCTTATCAAAGCATGAAATCACCTTTTGCTACTCGTTCTGAAATACAAGAAAAGAGAAGATTACAAGCTTTGGAACTTCAAAAGAGAGTAGGCCACTTTTTTGTTTTATATTCAATAAATAACTTTATATATATAGCAACGCAATGATATTGTCGCAAGCTTAAGGAATCTGGATCTACTTGCAAAGAGCGGCGACGACGACGAAGAAGAAGAAGAAGAAGAAGAGTCTAATAGTTCATTGAAAAGAAGACGTGATGATAGTGACGAAGATATGGAAGAAGTATGTAAGATGATCAAGAATAACCCACAAAATCCAAAAAAGAATAAAAAGAAAGCCAATATTTATGCGTAAGAGAGAAAGAAAGAAAGAGAAAGACAAAATAATTTATGCATATAGAAATCAAATCATGTATGCTGAATACCTTGAATCTATACCAAGCGATTTCGCACAAGAATGGATCACGATCATTTGTCCAAAAGGAAAAAGATGCTTTGTTATGTCTGGTAATGGCCAAACAATCTCTAGATCAAGAGGCGGAAAAATACTTGGTCGATTTCAGTCCACCTTACCAAATGGTTCCAGGTAATAATAACAGTAATAATGATAATAATAAACAGGGCGTATCTGATATATATATATATATATATACATTTCTCTAGACACTACCATGGATCAGAATACTGTATACTAGACTGTGTTTATGATGCTGTGCATTGGACATTTTACGTACTGGATATAATGTGCTGGAAAGGATATTCAGTAGCTGATTGTGATACAAGCTTTAGGCATTTCTGGCTGCATACAAAGTTTGCATCCAATGAGTTCGATGCACCAAATGGTGAAAACAGATTTTACAAGTTTGTTCCTCTTCAAGGCATACCAACTACAGAATTGACATCCATAGCAAACAACCCCGAAGATTACCTGAGTCAGAATCAAGGATATACTTATGATATTGATGGATTATTATTCTACCATAAGCAGGCCCATTATATTGGAGGAAGTACACCTTTAGTTTGCTGGGTACCTCGAGATAAAGTGTCAACATTGCTCTTACAACATTAAACAGATATACAATCAAATACCCCTCTCTCTTTTATTGCTTTAATCTTTCTTTAAAGGATAAGTTTGAACCTCTACAGGATGATCTTTACGAATAATAAAGATTTGAAGGTTATCACCAGTGTAAATATCTCGTTCAGTAGCAGATGTAAATGCGTCCTTTACAATCTTAATTGCCTCTTCCAATTCCACATCTTGGTATTGTACATTTTGCATATTCTTCTTTGAGACCTATACACAACGCGTCTTTTGTTAGTCTTAGAACCATACGCCGATATAAATTAGCTTTACCTGGTTATCCAAGAAAGGTTGAATCAATGCTGCTGCTGAACCACTTGCACGACATTTCTCTCGTTCATAAGATCCAATAGCATCATAACAATATACTGCACCCTTTCCTTCGTCATCAACACCACCCAAAACACAAAAACTGTAATAAGGGAAGAATCTTCTTTGATACAATGTGATTGATAGCATTTGAGCCAAGGCAGTACATGACATATCTTTATCATGAGAGAATTTATACCACTAATAAATATATTATATTAGATATACAAGAACAGTATGATATATAAATGTGTGTGTACCTTGAGTCTCTGATCGAGCACTTTCTTCAAGGTCAATCCGTCGGCATGAAAACCATTCATGGCAATAACTGAAGTTTCTGATAGTTTATAAGCTTTAGGTGCAAATCGAGAGTTGATGTTGTAACCAGTGCTTTGTCTAGTGTCTGCAGCAACCACACAGTAATCCTTTCCTGCAATGGCTACACTTGTTCTTTACAACAAATAGGGTTAGCTAATTTAATACATCAGCTTCATTGTTTCTTTTTCGTACCCTCCATTATCATCATAGGGCTCAAATCTGTGCTGCACAGGAACAGAGGTAGCAGCATTTTCCATTGGATTCGAAAGCATATAGTCCATTGTATTTTATATCTAAAGAAAAAAGAAAATATCGCTTGAACGCGTGGCATACATAGGCCATCAAGTGACGCAATGGTCACAATTAAAACTCAGTTTTCAGTTGACGCGTGTTCAGTAACTCGTCATCTTTTACTTAATACTTTTTTTTTTATTTCTTTAAAGAAAGCATGCATAAGTTTGTATCAAGATATAGTTCATCACCATTAAGTTTACCACAAGAAGAGAGTCTTGGTCAGTTATGCGGAAAATGGGATGCTGCTCAAGAATTAGCTTTCCCTACTTTTGATGTCCCAGCTGTTCATAATGTAAATGGATGTCTATACAATCAAAAAGAGGAAACTAACAATAGCAATTAGCCTGTTGACTTTTTGAGAAATGTGACCGATGAAGAATCTCCAGAGTACAAGATTAAAATTCAACATGGTACAACTACACTCGCATTCCAGTTCCAAGGTGGTGTGGTAGTCGCTGTTGATTCAAGAGCTACGATGGGAAACTATATCGGTAAAATAACAAGGACTCAATCAATATGCACAAGAACTAAAAATCACTACTAGCTTCCCAAACTGTGAAAAAGGTGATTGAGATCAACCCATATCTATTAGGAACATTGGCAGGTGGTGCAGCTGACTGTCAATACTGGGAGCGTGAGTTGGGTAGACGTTGTCGCTTACATGAATTAAGAAATAAGGAACGTATCTCGGTTGCAGCTGCATCCAAATTGTTGGCAAATATGGTCTATTCTTATAAGGGAATGGGCCTTTCCATGGTAAGTTTTGTTTTTCCTTGTACTCTGTTTACTGATTTTTGCTTTATATAGGGTACTATGGTGACTGGTTGGGATAAAACTGTAAGTTGGTCATGCACTTAATACCTAAAGCTCATTTTTTTTTCTTTATAGGGACCCAACTTGTTTTATGTTGATTCAGATGGCTCAAGATTAAAAGGCGATATTTTCTCTGTTGGTTCAGGTTCTACATTTGCTTATGGTGTACTTGATTCAGGTTATGACTTTGACTTATCTGTAAAGGACGCTCTTGAACTCGGTAGAAGATCTATTTATCATGCAACACACCGTGATGCCATGTCTGGTGGTTCAGTGAACTGTAAGTGATTGATGTCTGTAATTGATTTGTTACTAACCTAATAATAGTATATCATGTTACTGAGAATGGTTGGGAATATCATGGTAACCATGATGTTGGACAACTTCATTGGGATTATCAAGATGAGAATGCAAAGAGCATGCAATAAATATAATAAATGATTTTTACATACACAAAATAGCTTAAAAGGATTTTGTTGTAAGCAAATACACCTCATTAAAGAAAAAATTGCCCACCTTGTTCAAAGAGCTACAAGAGACTGAAAAAACTCCTTATAGTGAGAGCAAAGGTTCTTGATGAACATCCTGAAGGGATAGTTCGATATGTAATGAGTGCTGTTATGTAATGGTTTAAATGACACAAAGACAAAAGAAGTACCCATTATTCATTTTTATTCTGAGATAAAGACAGAAGGAACATACAAACAAATAAAGGATCTACTCTTTATATTTGCTATCAAATGGCTGGTAAGCCACTATTCTAAGCGTGAATTATAATTACTG
>JAMYHX010000768.1:0-16422 GCA_025529335.1 Rhizopus sp. PT2906 | reverse complement strand
TTGAATCGACAGAGGATGAGTTTGATCAAGGAGAAGTCAGCTTGGCTAAAGTGACATGTATATCAGTAAGTTTTTTGACTCAAAATAATAAATTGTCATTGTGTAACTGGGTGCCTTTCTTTTTGCAAGTTAGTTGCGTCGATTGCAAATATATTAGGCAAAGAAAAATGTGTGGAAACTTGCTTGCCGATTATTGAACAGCTTGCGTCCGATACAATGTTTTATGTTAGAAAAGAGGCAGCGGCTGCCATTGGAAATTTGGCACTTGTACTCGACACTGAGTTAGTAGAGCAGCGATTGGTAATAAAGGCCGATGGTGTTGTATGTTTGCTCATTCATTGCCCTATAGCTCCCACTGTATCGTCAATTCTGCGAGGATCAAATCTGGCATGTACGCAAATCATGTGTACTAGCACTTCCTTCAGTTTGCAGCGCACTATCAGATCAAGCCAAGATTGACCTGACGGTGACAAGCGTCGAAACTTTCCGTAACGACGTCTCACGTAGTGTACGCAACACATTAGCCGATATTGTTGGCGAACTCATCGCACGATTCCTACCTGCCGACTGGGAAAAGACGGGCCAACCAGGCAAGATACCTGAGCCGCTCCTGTCTTACTTTCTTTCCTTGGGCGCTACAACGGCAAACAACAGCAACACACAGATGCTCAAGCTCGAAATAGATCGACCCTTCATCTGCGCCTATAACTTCCCGGCCGTCGTCATGACCGCCGGTGCCGATTTTTGGGACACTCACTTGCGTGAAACTTACTTGAACCTGACCAAGGACTACCAGATCAAGGTTCGTTGCACCTTTGCGCACTCTCTGCACGATATTGCACGCATTATCGGCCCTGAACGAACCGAGCGTGACCTTGTCCAGATCTTTGCCCTTTATCTTATGGACCTCGATGACGTCAAACAGGGTGTGCTCGAGCATCTGGCTGATTTCTTGGGCACCTTGGCTGTGTCCTCACGAAATGAATATATTCCAATCCTTGCCGAAGTCTGGGATGGCGTCGCTACTAACTGGCACTTACGCAACATCTTGGCTCGTCAGCTTCGTGAGATCTCTTTACTCTTTGATGCCTCACGAGTTGTCGAACATGTCCTGCCCCTTGTCGTCCGCGCATGCCATGACGAATTTGCTGCTGTCCGACAGACTGGCGTTGGCGTCTTCCCTGTCATCTTGGACGTTGTGAGACATGCTGTCGAGGAAGACGGCGAGAGCCTGTCTCAGGCAGACGGGTATGGTGACGACGTTGTCGAAAACAAAAAGAATTTCGCTCTTGCCTTACTGAGCCACGTCATGGAGAGGCTGGACGAATTTGCACGCTCAAACCATTACCGAGGTCGACTTGTGTAAGTCTTATTGACAAGTATCAAAAATATGCTCATTTTTTTTTGTTTAGGTTTGCTCAAATCTGTCAAGCATTGATCGAATCAGGTATCGGTGCATCTGATTTTGCTTCCTTCTTCCTACCTCGATTGGCGCCTTTGGCTTATGATCCAGTGGTCAACGTACGTATCGCAGCCTCACGTACGATTGGTACAATTTATACGAACGGTAAGTTGATTGGGTTCTGTTTCATCCTTTTAAGACTATATATGTAGAACCTTTTTGCCGAGAATTGAGTGGTATTGCTGCCCCATCAAGGACAGTCAATGAAGAGTCAGGACATGCGTTAGATCAGATGACATATCGATTTGCATTAGATAAGGATAGCGACGTTCGATCATTTGTGATGGAGTTTGTAGATAAAGATGTATTGGAGAAGCAGCAAAAGAAGCTAAAGCAGCAAGAAGAAGAACAGGCTGCACAAATGGAGGAGGACAAGCAGGCGACACAAATGGATGAAGATAAGCAATCTGTGCATATGGACGAAGATAAACAGTCAACACATTCGGATGAAGATAAACAACCGGCACAAATGGACGAAGATAAACAGCTGGCACAAGTGGATGATAAAAAAGATGGAGAAGATGACGTTATGTCAGAAGCAAAAGAAGAACCTTAATCTCTTAATCACTAATAACTTTATATATATTTATATATATATGCATAGAGAAACACATACACTCTAGCTTATATACATATAAATATATATACACTATCTACTATATTATAACTCAAGTATTATATATATATATATACATCCCACTCCTTCCCCCTTTTCTCCATACTTGCTTTGTGTATTATTTCACTCTTTATACATAAACATGAACATATATTTCGGAACATATACAAACAAAAAGAATATACTTTTTATTCTATAAATATCTTATCTAATAAAATAAACAATTCGTATTTTTGCAGGGGCAAAATATCTAAAGACGATCACGAGAGTAGACTTTATCGAACTTTTGGTTGACAGTCATGAGCTTGACTTGGGTATTTTGGTCAATGTTTTGCCAAGGATAAGGGTTGCGAGTACGATCCCAGACGACTTCAGGACCACTATTAGATTGTATATGAATAAAAATGATATCATACACACGCACACACATTATGTTACTTACCGAGCAAGACGGGTAAGGTACCAACCAGCCAAGGAACAGGCACCACCAACGACAACAAAGATAGGAGCAACTTCGGGCTTGTACCAGATAGACCAGAAAGACTTTTTAGCAGCGTTGGCGGCAGCAGACATTTTAAAAAAGATAAAGAAAAAATGGAAAAAAATTAAAAAGGGTGGCCCTGTCCTATTTAAGGATTGTCTAATCCAAGTTTTAATTGGCTAGCTGAGGTTTGTTTCATATTACTCAACTGAGAATCTTGATTGGTTAAAGTGATTCCGCTCCGATTACAATGGATCGTGGGATTCGAATTGACTTGATCTTTAGATTCTACGTTGCATTGAATCAAAGCAAACACTTGTTATTTTTTTTGGAAAATAGTCGGAAAATTGTTTAATGGGTTGAACGTCATTTATCTTATTGTTAATGCTTTGGATCTCGAAATAGCAGTAATGTGTAACACAGTGCTACCTCCACACACACATACACACACACACACAGAGAGAGACAGAATCTTTGTATTCTGCAAGCATTCTCTTTTCGGAATTATTGTTTTTCAATAGTTTTCTCCTTAATTTTTAACTTATTAGAAAATAAGACAAAATGAGGAACAAATCATGATTGATTTTTAGAAACAATGAAGCATAATTTTGATTTGTCAAAAAATGAATAGTTTCATCTGTTTTAGTCTGAGGCGATTGGTTTATAATTTACGTTTTCATCCCTTCCTTATCGACCACAGCAAGTTGACATGACGTTGATGGAAGCTTATTCATTTTTCATTGTCAAAGTGCATCACATACTTTGCAGGTGCATAATCTCTGATTCCGTAAACCACTTTTATACCTCGCAAGGAGCAAAAGGCTGTACACTTGGTATATCATCAATTATAATTGGCAGCGTCAACTGTGCCCTTTCCTTTTTGTAAATTAGAATTATCTGTGCAGTATGTCAATTGGTCAGTATTCGATTCCAATATCAACACAGACGAGACATGGCATCAAAACGTAAGGAGATAGGGGCGTAAGAGATGAATCAAAGCATTTCATTGGTGAGATGGTTAATCCCTGGAGCCATGTGATTGGGAAACTATTGAGCAATCGTTTGGATCATAGCTGCCGACAAAGGAATATTGTTATCGTCTGATGTTGCTGTTAGCCAAGATGCTGATATTGACATTGGAGCCAGGAACGGGTTGGAGAAAGTAAATACTAGACTATAGTGTCAGCAGCTGCTTGTGGGTCAGCAGGATGGTATTACATTGTCTGAATAGTATGTCATGCGCAGATTTTCTTCGTAATGGCAGCAGTTTTGGCGTAATTTCTTGTGCTTGGGTGGCAATAGATAGGTTCGACTGAATAACCAGCTGTGCTCCACGTTTCACGGATCGTTTAGTCTCGTTTCTTAATTGTTCGCGCAATCCAGCGGTTTCTTCCTGGAATTGGAATAGTCATGCCTGTTGATGTTTTAGGCTGGAAATATATAAGATATTGACGATATACGAAAGTAAATCCATACTTGATGTAGGAGATACTGTTTCTGGGAGTATTGCTGGAAAGGGTTCACTAAATTAGTAGACGTAATGACTTTTTGTAGCTGTACCATCCTGAATGTCATGAAGGAGGTCTTTTAAACTAGTATCACATATTTGTAGATTTTATAATCCAATATAAAACTGATCTCGGGAAGTATATGAATGTACCTTATTTTTAAGCAACAGTGTAGTACTTTAATGAAATGCTTAAATGTACTTGCTTTATTACTCTGAATAAAACACATCAGTGTTGATGACGCATAGAAATAAAAAAAATATTGAATAATAAGCGAGTAAAAAGAACTACTAAGCCTATTGATACTCTGTTATACTTTGACATTATGAATTCTCTTTTAATGGAGTATTGCTTTACTGTGGATTTGATGGTTGCATTCTTTCCAAGGCTAGAAGACTTTCTAGTTGCACTTTTCCGAGAACACCGTTGAAAAGATTGCCGAGAAGAGGTGGTCGCCGAGAGGTGGTCACCCAGGGTTGCTGCCACCAAGAATAGAGCCCAGCGCATCATTAATTTTATCAGCAGGTTTGTCAGTTTGAGGAGGAAGCGCAGCAAAGCCAATAGCGGCAAGAGAAGCACAGATAGTAAGAACAACAAGCTTGATTTGCATTTGAGTAAAAAAAAGTACAAGTTCAAACTGTTGTGAAAAACATGGCCCATCTTTTATATTAAACAGATTCATGCAGACACCGTTGTCATGGCCGCTTACTATTGATTGTAAGCGCATTTTGTTATCCTTGGTTAAATGAATATGCCCTGTTTCTACTTGTTTTATAGATCACGTCTTCGCAAATGCATAAACTGCAGGAAGCATATTAGCTGATGTGCAAAATCTGTCAGAGAGAATGCTCTCCAATAAAAAATTGTGTGCTTGTTGAGAATGTAACAGGATTTCGTTTACAAAGTTTATAATGCTTCACAAGAAGTGAGAAAGCGTTTTCATTATCATCTATTTCCGAGTTGCATCTCTTACAGCTCTAGATAAAGTTAAACAACTTCCTTTGTGCTTTCTTTTGGACGTGTTTACTGAACGCCCTAGAAGTAGCAAGTTGGATTTGACAATCGGGGCAATTGAATTTGTTGTTCATCTTTTCAGCTACACTTTCTTTTTTAGAAAGTGAATGTTACATGCACCAGAAGTTAGGTTAATATTACAAGCGTAGCCTATGATGTTCTCCAACAAAAGCTTTTGAATGCGTGTCGCTACGTTAAACATGACTTTATAAAGTCCACAGCTTGGTTTGTTTCTTTTCAAGAAGAACAAGATAAAAAAGAAATGCATGTATTTTTTATTCAGCTTAATCAAAAAAGAATCAAGATCAACCACACTTAACTATGGTGGTTTTTATATGTACGTCCAGCTTGAAAAGAAACTGATTGCCTCCTTGTTAAGTGAAAATATATTGGCTTTACGCCAAGGTGAATACAAGCTGCGAGTATATACCTAACTGTAACATAGCTGACTATTTTGTTGTGCATAAACAGAGCCTACGCAACTTACTCACGTGGCCATAATTGACTAGCTCCCCTTACTTGCCCTCCTTTTCTTACAACCTTAACTCTTTTTTTTTTTGGGCTGAAATCGGCCATATCGAATACGATCATTTTTTCCTTTTTAGGAAAAGTTAAAAGATGCCAGAACACAGTATAAAAAAATCTGATGGACAGCAATAATCTAGGAAAAATCCAATAAAAGGAGGAGAATCCTAGCTGAATTCCTTTAAGCAGCTTTTAATAAAGAAGCTGAAAGAGGATGTCCCATGGTTATCCTTACATGCAATCATGTCTACACATTTCTTGATATCATTCATTTTTACGTAACACATTCTTTCCTAAAACCAAATTACACATCTTATACAGAGCAGTTAAATCAACGCCTATTTCAAAAACAGCCTATAGTCTAACAAAATTTAAAATGAAAGCTCTAACGTTTAGCTCATCCTTGCCTTTAATGATGATTGTCGATTCATCAATGGTCAATACTGTACAAGTACTCGTACACGTCATTTATGATTATTTACCCTCTCGCTCTCTCTGCTTACTAATCTACTCTTGAAAGGAACTGTTGCTCATGATAGTTTATTAGCTGCTCTTCTAGTGAACAAATTCAAACTCTGTTGCCAGTTACTAAAAGCCTCATTCATGTGTACAAGGTTATTGGCTGTCAGGACTTTTTTATACAAAGCTGCCATACCCATATCATCGAATATCCAAAGGTACAGTGTTGGCGATTTGTTTGGTTACACCAGTGACTGTGGCTGCAGATGCATTACCAATCTTGGTTATTAAGACAGCTGCTACTCCCTATTTGGTCATTGGCTATATTTAGCCACGGTCAGTTTAGACATTGAGCTGCATTTATCTTTGCTTTTCACAAGCTAATATGAATAATAATCCTGATTGAACAGATTCAGCCTCACTCCTTGTCGTTCATTAAACAATCCCTGACTGCTGTATTGATCAAAAGAAGCTACATTTCTGTATAAACTCTTTATTCAGATTAAAAACCTCAAAAGAAGGCATATTATTACATCATGTTGGCAGGGCATAAATATGATTAAAAGGTTATATCAATGAGAACAAGAGTATGTTGAGGGTGACACATATATCATGTAAGGAGAGATTTTTTTTAAAAAAAAAACCAGAAAAACTTGGCATAAAGAGTAGACATATGCATATTATAACCTTATTAGCTGTCAATGCATTAATTATTGTCAAAGTCATTGAAGTATTGCTTAGATGATCATTGGCAAATGACAAAAAGAAAAGGAGTAGTCATCAGTCAAGATATACGCGCTCCTTTCATAATGTCAAAGGGATGACGCGGAGCTAAGTTCAATAACAGCATCAAAAGAGCTTTATTTTACAAAGATGGTTATTGGAAAACTTGGAGATGTAGTCGAACGACAATTCCTAAGTGTCTTCATGTGTTTAACACGAAGATCTACTTATTCTGTAGCGAAAAATATAAAGAAAATTGTTTAGTATAGTGTTTAGGACTTTGGCGTGTGTATGTATTATAATGATATTCATTTCACCTTCACCATCCAGTAAATGCTTAGCTGCTCTGAATAGCTTCTGTTCTTTTTTTTTTTCGAAATTAGTATCAATTTCCAAAATATTCTCCAGCTATAACTAATAAACCGATCACATACTTCAAACTCCATATATAGAGGCTTCTTTCTATCCGGTCAAAAGAGTGTTAAAATTGATATATATATATATATATGAGCACATAGATGTATCATGGTACTGTATAAAAAGATATACCTGCTATTTGTGTAATGCAGATCTTTATCTTGCATAAAGCCTCAAGGCAACCAAATTAAAAATGATCAGCAACTGTTTTAATCATTGATAATATGTCGAAATGGTCCTTATGATGGTCGAAGCTAATCTTGTTATTATCAGTGGAAACGTACGTATGTGAAGTCTCCCATAAGGAGAATTCTCATTTATCCCCAAACAGCTTCAGAATGCCATCGACATGGTAAAGGCTGGGCTCGTTTTTTATTGTCCAGCAGCTTTGTAATCGAGTTCAGAGAGAGACAGATATCCCCTCCCCAAACAGCATAGATTCAGAATCGTAGGCTTTCATTGCATTTATCATTGATTTCAGCCACTGTTTTCATAAATGGATAAATCAAAATGTCGTTAAATACCTGACTCTCTAGACTCAAGCTTTTGACGAGTGCAATGGGAAATGTAACGATAAGAATGTCATTGGTATCAGAGTCTAGTTTGAAAGCATTTTGGTTAGATCGGATATTATCATGCTTTGAAAATGGTTTTCAAGAAAGTCTTACATGTGTCTCCTTCTTCATCAACACCAGAACTTAGCTTTGGCTTGAGCGCCTTTCTAAATCTATCCACGTCTATTTTATGAAAATAGTTCAAGACCTACCGTTCCAATGTTCATTGTGTTAATGATAACACGATTATGATTGACTGTTTATGATATAGTCACAATGATAATAACCAAGGAGATATAGTCTCTGTATAAGTTCTTCATTAAGAACAAGACTATTAAAGACATTGTGATTTATATGTAATTAAGACTAATTATGAATTGATTATGACGCGTCGTATGAATGTATTTTGTGGTATTGTTCATTCTTCAAGTCATAAGATAAAGTGTTTACAGGGTAAGTGCAGCATTGTTTTCATTTTCTTCTTGTATTTCATACGTGTGGCTTTGATAACCATTTGATCATAAAATACAAATTAGTCCACACATTGAAGATAGATAGGACAAAGAGGCTTTTTGATCTAGGTCTTTTTATTTTCAGTCACACGCCTGACTGCTGCTCAAGCTACTACTCAAGATTATGTATTGTTTGTGCTTATTGAGGTCATCGTAAGTAGTCCTTGAATTATCTTTGTATCATTTGATGAGTTGAATGCCATCTTAAAAAGCCTAGTTCAGGAACAGCATTTTTCTCTTTTTTCTTCTCCTCTTTTAGGCAACTTAAACAGGGAAATTCGTTTTCAGCCAAGTGCAGATCATCACGAAATTCTCTTTGATCCACTTGTTTTTTTTATACATAGTTTTGTAGGAATTAGAAAAACTTGTGTATATGATTTACTATATGGCTTATCACATTAATCATTAATGAAGCTGCTGATATTGAACTGGAAATTAAGGGGGGGGGGAAGGATGATCACATGATATCCCCCACTTTAAATCAAGATGGAGTTTTATGATTAGGAGAACCATCAGTTTTAAGTAATACACAAAGTTAAATTATTACCCAAACAGTATTTTTATAGTCTTAATTTGGTTTCAAAGGAGGTTGATCAAAAGACTGATCAAGTTCACTTCAAAAAGTTGACCAATTGGAATTTTAAAGCTCGATCTCAATTTTTCGATTTTTGGAGAGAAGCAATTACAGAAAAAAAGAAAAATTTTTTAAATGTGAAGTAATAAATATTCATCTTTTTTTTTCTCTTCTTTTTATTTTATAATTTATAATTTATAATTTATATTCATCTTTTTATATTTCACAAAAGATCTACTATAATACTCACAGTTTAAAGAAAAGAAAAAAAAAGTAATGAATAAGACAGCATGTGCTTGGGCAATATTATCTGTGAATGATTTCAAATTTGTTTATATTCCTGCTTGTCTTGGGAAAATACAAGTCACTCACAACTTGACGATTCAAGATATAGTATTGAATTTATCTATATTTGATCTTATGCATCCAAATGAAGTTGAACTTGCAAAAGCTGATTTATTTAATTTTATCAAATTAAAAACTTTATCTGGTTCGATAACCCGATGTAGAATTAGATCATTAAAGAGTTATTTACAGATTGTCGTAAGTAAACCTCCTTTTTTTTTGGGTTGAACAACTAAATTGATCATTTTTTAAAAAAAAAAAAAAAAGAAGGAGGATAAAACCAATTCTGTGGATACTGTCTGGAATATTTTAGATTTAATTATTTATTCTGCAACAGAACACGCTGTCTTGGCTTTCTTTCATAATATTGGTATGAATCATAAGATGAATGAGTCGACATGTTCTAATAGATCTATAGATTTTGGTCATTATAAGCTAATAAAAGATTGGGAAATGTCTCTATGCTGTAATATGGAAAAGAACATCACCTTTTTACCAGAGGTAAAATGATCATTTTCCTTATAGATTGCAAACACTGATCATTTCGAAAGGATTCGATAAACTTGATGCATTATTTATCAATCACAGAACCTTGTACAAACACAACAGCAACCATTCCATTTCGCATGTTTCAAATAAAAGAGCACTCAACGGGAAAGGTCTTGTTTACTTGGCCACCCTTTGATCAAAATTCAGCACAACTTATTCATCATGTCGAATCAATTGTCAAGTCAATGCCACTTTATGAATTCAAAAGCTGTTATTCAGTAGACAATAGCTTTCCTATCGACTCACATACAAAGATCCATGTGAGTAAGGAAAGTATAGCCTGTACTCGTCACTTTTATGCAAGCAAAAAAATGGAGTTTAATCAACAGCTCTGTTACTTTGAGAGAATGGTCGTTCCCTATGGTCTTATCGTATTCGAATCTTTTCAAGTCAGGCCGACCTCACCTACGGCAACAACAACACAGCAATATAACAGTAACTTTATACCTCAACCTTTAAAAGGTTTGTGTCCTATTTTTTTTTTTTATTTGGCACTAAATAATTAAAAGGAAGAACCGGAATCAAATTCTCATTTCGATTATTCGTTAAGGCCAAGTCGTAGCTCAAATACATCAGCAGACTATCAACAACGTAAGGTCAACAAAACTCCCTCTTTGCCTTTTATCACCACTGCCTCTCCTTCGACTGGCTCAAGTCCAAACACGCCAACAACAGCAACAACCTTAACTGGTACCTCACTGTTTCAAAAGTTTCGAATACAGCAAAATGATAAACCACCCCAGCAGACGGTCGACAAGAAAAGAAAATTGGTAGAACAGCAATCATTGCAGTCATCTATATCAAAAATATCTGACATAATTCCAAACAAGTACAACAAGGCTGAAACGGCAAATACTGTCAAAATCTGTGCTAGATGTCGCACGAACAATAGCCCTGAATGGAGAAGGAGTCCGGATGGAAGCAAGACGTAAGATAAATGATTATAATACTGACTCATCATGACATTTATCTTTACTAGGTTGTGTAATGCCTGTGGTCTAAGATACGCAAGGTACAAATCAAAACAATGGAAGACCGCAGCGAACAGGAACTGACAGTTTTCTCACACACACACACACACACTGGGCCTGACTCCGCCACCAAAAAAATTTTCGAAAATAAAAAAAAAAAATTGATCATCACACCGTACACAGAACTTTTCTCTCTTTTTTTTTCTTTATTCTATTCATGGCTTCCAGTGACGCAGTTTTGGAAATACTTTCCAAACTTTCCATCAACGTCGACCCTATCTCTCATGACCCTGTTCTTGACACCAAGACATGGGCTGAAAAGTTATCCAACTTGCAGACTCCTCAATACCAGACAACAAAGACCTTGATTTTTAAGCCCAAGACAGCCAAGACAGCACCTGTCACCCCCGTTTTTGTGATTGCCCTTGACTCAACCGAGACAAACGCGACAGCACTTGGCAAGAAGCTTTCATTAAAGGATTTGCGCTTTGCCAGTGAGGACTTGCTCAAGGATACCTTCAAGACCCAAAAGGGTTCCGTCTCTCCCTTTGCCTTGTCCAACGTAGCCGAATTGAACAATGTTCATATCATCGTTGACGCCGCTGCCTTACAGACCACGGACTTGCTTGCTTTCCATCCTGCAACATCTGACAAGACCATCTTCATTTCAGCTCAACAATTAAAGACATATTTATCATCTCTTGGAAAGGAATATGTCGAGGTGGACTTTAAGGCCCTTGCCGAGGCCAAGCCCGCTCCTAAGCCTGCCAAAGCTGCCCCTGCAAAGAAAGAAGGTAATTTTGATTGTTTTTATGTAGGGGGGCAGTACACTAAATATTTTTTTCTCTTTATACAGCCATTGTCAACAACAATGAAGAGGTGAATGCAATGGGTATTGGATGTAAGAAAGATGAAGATTTCTCCAAATGGTACCAACAAGTATTGACCAAGAGTGAAATGTTGGAATACTATGATGTCTCTGGTTGTTACATTCTTCGTCCCTTAGCCTACAACATTTGGAAGGAGATCACCAACTTTTTCGATGCGGCCATTACCGAGATGGGTATCGAGGACACTTATTTCCCCATGTTTGTCTCCAACCGAGTCCTTCAGCGCGAAAAGGACCATATCGAAGGATTTGCACCTGAAGTCGCCTGGGTGACCAAGGCAGGTAACAGCGATCTGGAAGAACCTATCGCGATCCGTCCCACGTCAGAGACAGTCATGTACCCCTATTTTGCCAAATGGATTCGATCTCATCGTGATTTGCCCTTACGTATCAACCAATGGTGTTCTGTCGTCCGTTGGGAGTTCAAGCATCCTCAACCTTTCCTCCGTACACGTGAGTTCCTCTGGCAGGAAGGACATACGGCCCACTTGACCCTTGAAAGCGCCGATAAGGAAGTCAAGGAGATCCTCGACCTCTATGCTCAAGTCTACACTGACCTCTTGGCCCTCCCCGTTGTCAAGGGTGTCAAGTCCGACAAGGAACGTTTCGCAGGCGGTTACTACACGACGACGGTCGAAGGATTTATCCCCACCACCGGTCGTGCCATCCAGGGCGGTACGTCTCACTGCCTGGGTCAAAACTTTAGCAAGATGTTCAACATCACCGTCGAGGATCCTAACGCTCCTCCTGGTGAGGAAGTACCCAAGATCCACGTCTGGCAAAACTCATGGGGTCTTTCTACTCGTACGATTGGTGTCATGGTCATGACCCACGGTGACGACAAGGGCCTTGTCTTGCCTCCTCGTGTTGCCCTTATCCAAGCCGTTGTTGTTCCCTGTGGTCTCAGCGTCAAGTCTTCCAAGGAAGAAATCGACAGAATTTATGACGCCTGTGCCGATGTCGCCGCTCGTCTCAAGAAGGCAGGTATCAAGAGCAAGGCTGATCTCAGAGAAAATTATACCCCCGGCTTCAAATTCAACCATTGGGAAATCCGTGGTGTCCCCCTCCGTATCGAAATCGGTCCCAAGGATCTGCAAAAGAACCAGGTGTTCTGTGCCCGTCGTGATACCGGCGAGAAGTTCTCCATCTCCTTGGATAACCTCGAACAAGGCGTCAAGGATTCGCTCGAAACAATTCAACAAGACATGTTTAAGAGAGCCAAGCAAAAGATGGATGAATCTATTGTGCGTGTCAACAAGTGGGAAGACTTTGTTCCTACCTTGAACCAAAAGAAGTTGCTCCTCGTTCCCTGGTGTAATCGTACCGAATGTGAAGATGATATCAAGGACCGTTCCGCTCGTGTTGCCTCTGAAGGCGAGGAGGAAGATGAACGTGCTCCTTCTATGGGTGCCAAGTCCCTTTGTAAGCCTTTCGAACAGCCTACTGAAGATCCTATTGTTCCTGGCGTGACAAAGTGTGTTGCTTGTGACCATGATGCTCAACACTTTATGCTCTTTGGTAGAAGTTACTAATTATCTGTAAAAAAAAAAGCAATAATAATAATCATAATAAAAAAGAGAAGAGATAGAGCATATATGTATATGTTTATTGAAATAATTGATTTTATGAATAATAATGAGATGCAATTTTTGAGTGTACAGGTGCACTTCTTCCTTCAGCCGATTCCTCATCTATAGGATAAGGTTCTAAGCTGATGACCGAATTAGAAAGTGAATAATGACATGATTCTCTGTCTATTTCATGCTGTCTATGAATGGATGATTGTGAGGATGTGGTTGCTCTTGAAAGAAGACTGGCTTCATCGTCAAGTGGACTATCCAGCGACGACACAAACGGGTTGCTCTGCATCGAGCCTGCCGATCCGTATCGTTGGTGTCGTCGAATCTGTGCTAACGGGGGCAAGGTAATGCCCTCGGACCGACCGACGTAGCCTTGAAAGCCATGGAACTTGGCATCGAGCATATCTGCTTGCTCCTTTTCTCGCTGTGCTGTCTTTTCTGCCTCGAGAATCTCAAAGTCGCTCAGTCGCATCCGGTTGACGGTCGTCTGGTTGTCCTCTGGCTCGTCTGTGTCAATGATACCATGTAGTCGTCCGTGGTACCCGTCCTGTTGGGTCGGCCAGACATCATACCATCGGTGAGAGTAATCGGAACACCACACTGCCAGCAGCGGGAAGTAGACGTGGAAGAGGGGCACGCCGATAGCGCAGTAGAGAATGAACCAGAGGACGTACTTGAACTGTCGACGCAGCATAAAGTAAAAGATGTGTAGCATGATCAGTCCAGCAAATGAACCAGCGATGATGGCGTAGGCCAGATCCTGGTCGAGAAAGTACCGGATGAAGACGTTGTAGAGATAGACGATAATGGGCATGGAAAAGATCATGTCGAGCAGCTTAATGAGTGACATGATCCAGTACATGATGCCCAGATGCTTTGCTGTGTGCTGAAACTCGACTTGGGTGTGTAAGGTTGCTCGTAGGTTACGGATCTGGAGTCCCTGGAGGGCAAGAAAATGGGTTGGAAGAGTGGCGTATGCGATCGCTTCAGGCTCAAAGCCAAAACAATGGTTCGGATGCGATCGAAGCAGGACAATGCTAAAGTACTGTTCTTCACCGAGCAGAAGTATGTTTTCCATATGTAGTGTGTCAGGACGAGGCGCGGCAAAGCCACGGAGAACGGTTGGGTGAATACAGACAGGCTGGACGTCCAGAGGTTGTGACGGCAGGCTGATGGACTGTACCAGGGCAACGTGTTGATCTGCTTCAGCAGGCTTCTCAGATTTTTTATGACGACGATGATGATGACGGCGACGACGTGTCTGTTGGGTATCGTCTTCACTGCTACTACTACTACTACTGCTTCCACTGACTGGAGCTGATGAATTCTTTTTCCACATCGTACTGCTACTGCTCACCATGATCTCGTCGCTCACCTTGGGCCACTTGGGTTGCCTCGTTTCATCTGGCGTCCACAGTCGGTACATCACAAAGCCGCCGCTCAATGTCGTCAGCCCGCCTAAGCAGGCTTCATAAGCCAGCCCAGAATAATAGGTCATGTAGATTGGAAAGATCTGAAGCATAGTGATCAGGTTCTCTTCAGGATTCGCCGGCCGCACATGCCCGCTCACAGCTAACATCTTGGGATCAGCTTCCAGTCTGGACACAAGACGATGAACAACGTCGTCTTGAACCTGCGTGTCCGCATCAGTCACGAGCATGTACTTGAACATACGTGGATCGATGCCGAGTAAGTTGTAACACTGATTAAAGAGCTCAAATTCGAGAGGACTGATCCGATTATGAGCCAAATTGAGACACCGTTCCAAAAAGCTGAGGACGATCAACATTGAGTCTCGTTTGCCTCGATTCCCTGGTGCTCGTTTCTGATCATACTCTTCTCGTTGTGAACCTACTTTGACAGCCATCAAGAATGGCACACGGTTACGACCTGATTCGTAAAAGCCCGCATAGACTTTGCAAAAGTTCACCTTGCGGGAACCTTGGCCAAGCGAGACGTATGCCCTCAGCTCGGGGTCCTTGGCTGAACTGTACCCGAGGGCGTCCAACAAGCAGAGATAGTTGTCCTTGGCAGCTGATTTGCTCTTGACAATACCGTCGCACACGAAAAATAAAAGTTTCCGTGAATCTGGGTAGCTGGTGCGTGCGAGTGAGTCGACGGTCTGGCGGATCGTCTCGGCTGACTCTGAATAAAATGGGACAAATAGGAGAGTGTATGGCATGAAGGACATGACGAGATGACTGCTCCTTGATTGAAAGAGAAACCGTTGGACAAACTTGAGTCGTGTGAGATTGGCAAGGTTCATCTTGAGTAGAAAGTAGAGCAGGAAACAGCCCATGGTGATCCAGAGAGCGACGTTGATGTGTGCACATCCGGTTTCTGTGTTACCGTCGACGACGCCGTGATAAAAGAGGGTGTTGAGACATTCTTTGTAGCGGGCTGGGTTCGGAATCTGGTTGTTGAATGATTTGGTGATATCTTTGCCAAGATTAATAAATAGCATCACGGTCAGATCGAGTGGTAAGAACATACGGTCGACAGCAATGGCGCGAGAGTATATATCCCGTGCTACTTTCACTACATTGGTTGCTCCCTGTAGATAATCTGTCACATCCAATACCTTGTTATCCAAAATAACATAAGCTCTACCAGACGCCACGCCTTCACGGGGCACGGTCGTACAATTGTTTTCAATGTATAATCTGTCATAACTAACAGCTACAAGACAAAAGAAGAATTAATAAGGACACGAGTATATAATGATATACACTTGCCTCCTTTTTTTGGATACGTAGCCAATTGATATTGATCTGCTAAAGTATAAAAGCAGGGTGCTCCTGTCTTATTACGATGTGTCGGAAGAGGACAAGATAACAATTGTCCATTTTCAAATCGATAGCCAGGATCATGGGTTAATTTATAATTGAGCCAATTATCTGCTTGTTCTGAACGATTAAACCCATTTATACAGGCATCAATGATTTTGTGGTTGTAGCTCTTTTGTCCAGTTGGTCGTTGGAGGAGCATAAATGTAGGAAACATGGGTGATAGATCAAGTTGAGGGTATTTATTTGCTTGTTTCGTCATTTCACTGCTATTTCCATACTTTCTCCAATCGATCACTTGTCCGTTGATGGTCGAGTAATGAGAGGAGGGTGTGTAGATGTCTCTAAAGTCATAAGTCTTGGGTGGATCACAAAACAAAGTGGTGATGAATTCCAACCAAAAACAAAATAGTCCAGATATTAAAATATACAAGGTGAATATCGCAACTTTTTCTCT
>JAMYHX010000767.1:0-13118 GCA_025529335.1 Rhizopus sp. PT2906 | reverse complement strand
TGCCAGGATAACTCCAACATTGTTTGTTCTGGTTATGCTGTTTGACAATACAAAAAAAAAAAAAAAAAAAAAAAAAAGAAAAGAGCTGCCAACTTGACCGTGATTTAAAGTTACAACAAATTTGGCTGGCATTAAATTAAAAAATATCGTTCAATTCAACCCAGTGGTTCGCTGTGATGTTGTCCTGTAGCTAAAGTAAGCATCGACATCACATAGACTGTTAATCAAAATAAGCTGTAAATTTTGAGCAAAACAATGTATGACGCTTTCTTTCCTATTCCATATCAGAGCACATCTATCAAATACCATTAGGCGCTTATTCTATTGTATTCAATCGTTCTATACTTTAAGCTGCCAAAACATTAGCATATCTTACATCTTTGCAGGTGTCTTAAAGATAAGGTTTTCTATAGGGTGTATCTTATTCTGGTGCGAGAATCAAACTCGATTAAACTGGCCGTCATTGTAAGAGACTATTTTGTTAAGCAAGTTCTAATCTTGATTATGCCATGCCAAATGATGTTTATTCATTTCCAAAATTGATTTCTGGACAAATATGAGAAAGAGTATACAGCAGGTGCACTTCTTGATTGGTGACTTTTATGCAGTTCTTCTTTCTTTAATACAAGAATTCACACAGGTACATTTAATTGGGTGACGTTTATACTTTCTAATAAATCATTATCATCATCAGAAAGATGCATACGCTAGATATATATCATACCTTTTGTTCAAAGGCAAGGAATCCTCCAAAAGTGTTTACGGTCCAAGTAGTTTGGATATTTATAAGCTCGCCTTTGTTCCATTCCTTAGACATGGTGAGCGTCGTACAACACATATGTTCATTCTACTTGTTACTTGATTTTGTCTGTGTGTATGTGAATAAATAATAACTTGCAAAATTCATCTCTAAAGAAGCATTGCATCAATATATCATTGATAAAACGTTTCATTATCGATGATAGAACATGGTAGTATTTTGCATTAAGAACTAGTTTAATACAAGATATAAAAAATACGAGATAAAAATACGCCTTCTTTTTCTTTATTTCTTTGCTTTACTTTACTTAAACAATATGGCTTCATCCGTAGAAACTCCCAATATTGAAAAGAAAAATTCCAAGTATATCCTAATCACTCATGGTGATTCTTATTTGGGTCATGCCTTAGCCATTTATCTTACAGAGCAGATCTACAAGCATGACACAAAGAAGCATTGGTTTGTAAGAGTCATTTGTAAGGAAAAGACTCAATACAAGGAAGAGTACGAAAAAAGAAAGATTGACGTGAAGGTTTGTTGGTATAAAATGCTTGCAGAGCAAACGGTTTTAAAGCAGTTTTATTTAATAGGAAGTTGATTATGAAAGCCAGGCTATGATTCGGGAAGCTATGAAGGGGCACGTTAAAACCATGATTTTTAATCCTTTTACTCATGATGATCGTCTTATTATGCAAGGCTTGAATGCATTGGAAGCTGCTCGTGAGGAAATGATACCTTTCACGATCATGATCTCTTCGTAAGCACCAATATGTAAATAGATATTACTTCTAACTGTATTTCTTCATAACAGCTTTGGTGTTACGACTACAAGACCAGATACTGGCTCGCCTATGTGCCAATTTTTAGTAATTGAACAGAAGCTTAAAGAATTTAACACGTTTGGCAAATGGATCATCTTCCGTATTCCCTTCATCCAGCAATATTTACACTTTTGGTCCAAGATGGTTGAAGACAGACGTATTTTGGGTATGCCTATATCTCAAACCGACAGTTTGGAGACTGTCCATATCAAGGACATTTGCGCATGTGTAGCTCAAGCTGTCTTATCCAAAAAGGCCATGGCATGGGAAACCAATTACCCACAAAAGCGAGTTTATGAATTAAGAAGCGTACCTTCTTTTACCCTTTATAACATGGCCAAGTCATTATCTGAATCACTTAAGGAAGATGGACAGGCACCTGAAATTCATTCTGCAGTCGTCACTGAGGAGCAGATGGAACACTATCTAAAGATGCTCGTTTCTGGCTCTAGTGTTACTGAAATGCATCGTATTCTCGGCTCAATGTCTCTTGGAGTCTTTATTGACAGTTACAAGCCTGGTTTACTCTACAGTGTCTGTCATGGCGTCGGAAGAATTCTATTTTCAGCCGCTTTAAAGGAAGAAGATGACCCTCGATGGTATCCTTGTCCTGCTGATGTATTGACACCCTTCTGTATCCAATTAATCATGGATCATTTCAAAACGGCTCGCAATCCCAAATGGTCACCTGTTGTGGACAACCCAACTGACATTCGAGACCTTACTGGAAATGATCCTATACCTGTTTCCAGATTCTTTATGAATAACCGTCGCCAATTCAGAGGCAATCATTAAATACAACTGACGTAGCAGCATTCCCAAGAAGAAGAAGAAGAACATATATTTGTTCTCTTTTTATTTTTTGCTTTAATAAAAAAAAATCATGTCCAAACAAAAGAACTTGAAGTATCAGGCTGTGAGTTATCTAAAGGATGTGGTGATGTTGTATTATGAGTTACAGATGAAATAGATGGCTCACTATTGAATGAAATAATGGAGAACTTATTGTTACCATTATTGGCACTACTGCTGTTTGTGTTGCTGTTATTTTTCCAAAAGTCCTTTCGAAAAATAGCTAATGAGCTGCTACTTTGATTTGTTACTGTCCCATGGTATCTTTTCTTAATGCATACGTTTTCATCATTATCTGTGTTGACCTCATCAAAGGAAAAATGACGTGGAGAGCGATGCAGGGTGGCAAATGATTCAATTGGTTTAAAAGCAGTGCTCTGATCTACACTTTTTCTTCCAAACAGCCAAAATCCAGCTGATGATTTCCTTTCAAAATAATCTTCTTCATCTTCTAGGCTCAACGGACGACTGGGACTTGTACTACTACTGGTCAGGCTACCTGAGCTGCTTCGAGTTGTCGTTAAGCTAACGGAAGACGTAAGACATATTCCTCCATTAGCCTTTGCAGGCTCACGAAGTACACAGAGCTCGTCTACCGTCTTTTCATTTACCCAAGGTCGCGTTAACTAGATACCGTGAGTCATGGCGCATTTAGATCTATATAACTTACTAGATACTGCGTAACAAGACATTGCTGCATGTCCATATTTATCTTTGCAAGTTCATCATCATAAACTCCTTTTCTGGTGGACGCAGTTGCTCGTATCGAGAATTTTGGTCTATTGTAAGAAATGACCTCCTTGGTATACATCGCAGGTAGTGCAAGGGAATAGTCTGGGTTCTTTTGCATGTCAGTAAACAAACTTAAAAGATCCGTTAGTCTTGCGTCTTGCTGGTTGTTTAATGCGTTGAGATAAGTCATGTCATGGATAAAGGTGCCCAAGAAAGGAATCATGGGTTCGTGTAGCTTGATATCCTCAAGCATGGCCAGTCGGTATTTTTCATAGTTGGAGGCCTCAGACATGAGTTCGACTAGCTCTTCCAGTAAGTTGATTGCCTTTTTGGGCACAAATGCCCAAGAGCGTTTCAAACGTTGCATCGGTGGTGTTCCTAGGGCAGATATCACTGCCTTCAAGGTTTGATAGTTTTTAAGTTCATGACATTTGCCAGCTACCTTTATCCAATAATTTAAATGCTGGGATCTATCAGACGCTTCCAATTTGATCAATATGCTATATTCAATGAGCCTTGTTAGATAGTTGAAGAAATCGGTCGATGCAACAATACATGGATCTGGTGACTTGGGTGTATGGTTCAATAGAGCTGTTGCCGTGACATTACGAAAGATGGCGGATTCAATCAGGGTTAGTTGGTAAGCGGTCATCATGGGATGAAATTGAAGAATGGAAAGAATATTTATCGACTGGAGTGTTCGTAATTTTTCAAAGGAGGGACTAAATTCTTGTTGATGCTGTAAGGACTGGGTAATAAAATCAAAAGGTGGTTGGGGTATTAGAGGCACATCATCGGATGATAGATCTGTGAACGTCTTTGCACGAACACGAGTATGAATCCTGGTAGTTGCAAGGAGAAATACTTCTTGATTGTTGGTATACGACGAGGAAGATTTTGATGTATTGACAACTATACTAGGAGAGGATGAACGCCGTGGCGTCATTAATGGTTTTATATTTTTATTCTTTATTGTTCCTGGTGCTGAGGCCTTTCTTAGTCCTGAAAAAAAAGAATATGTAAGTGTGTAGTGATTTATTATCTCTTTTACCTTTTTTCAATTTGCTGTCTTGTGTTGACTTGTTGTTGACATGCTTTCTAGGAGGCAAAGGTGGAGGAAGGAAAGTAGACGTTGATAAAGAGAGTGGCTTTGGAGGTAAAGGTGGAGGCACCTTCTTTTTTTGGAAGGCGATCTCTTTTGCATAATTTAAGCAGGCGTCTGCCAATGTGAAGATAGGAGATAGATTATTTTCAGTAACACCTAATTATCATACAGAGTTTTATTTCCCTTTTTCTTTGTCTTTATCATTTAATAGTTCAAGTCCTACATTGATCGATGAATTCGAGTTTCTTTAGTTCTTCTATTGCAGAGAGTAAAGCTTGAATATACAACTCATAAGAGCTCTATGGTCAAGTTAGTCTCCCAATTC
Source organism: Rhizopus sp. PT2906 (assembly GCA_025529335.1). NCBI lineage: Eukaryota > Fungi > Mucoromycota > Mucoromycetes > Mucorales > Rhizopodaceae > Rhizopus > Rhizopus sp. PT2906. The sequence continues at coordinate 8,523 of JAMYHX010000767.1, read as the reverse complement.
TGTTTATTTCTCCCTTTCATACTGTCTTGGTCTTTCTTCCCCCCTTTTTTTATAACCACGTTTTTTTACCTTAAAATGACCAGAATCAAAATGAGTTAAGGCTTCTCGCATCAACGATTGTATTGTTATTTCAGTTGATAAAGATACAGTTAGTGACAACATCTCCAGTATGCTTTCTGTACAGTATATAATAGCATAAGCTATGTAAATAAATATATATGTAATGTATATTCAGGGCTCAGCCTTGAAGACTTTTTAGAATTAAGAAAAAAAAAAAAAGGTGTAAACCAAGATGAAAAAAAAATAAAAAATAATCAATGAGAGAGTAAAGCGAAGAGATAAAAGAGACAATAGGACAACGTCACCATTTGTTTATGCAAATACATGCGAATGTTTCTGTATACAAACAGATAATATAAAAAGGGGGAGGAAGAAGAAGGAGTGAAATGAAAAAAAAAAAGGCAAGGGAATACACAAGTTGGTTAAAATGGTGCTCCTTACAAAGCTTAATTCCACCAAAATGCACGATTCAATATGATATGCTCCCTTCTTTACTTTTCTTCTTCTTTTACTTTTTTTTTTTTTTTTTCTCTTTTTATGAATCAAACTGATCCTAACGATGTTATGCACCACGAACTTGAATGTGTACTACCAAGATCGTCATTTAGTTTACCTCCCATAAGATCATCAACACCTAGCAATACATCTATAGCTACCTTACCTGTATATACCAATGAGGGAAGTGTAACTAGCTTTTGTGGGAGCCCCAGCACAATAAGTATGGATAGCATTCATAGCAGCAGCAGTAGCATTAGTAGTGATGATGACGATGAGAACGAAATTAGTATTGCCATATCTGGCAGAAAAGCCATCGTACCACCTACTCTCAAAGTTATACAAAATAAGAATAAAGAGCAAGGTAGCCTGTATGAGGACATATGGATGGATTCTCCTATATTCAGAGAGTACTTGCACACATTAGAGACCTGGCTATCGTACTATTTAGCATGGTTAGAAAAAGTAGAACAGTGTAGACAGTTAGAAATAGGTACTAAACAATACTCTGTCTTCAATATACACAAGCAAGTAACATGACTAATAGCTTACAATAAATCACTTACTTTGTTATATGAGCAAACAAAGCTATTGTTAAATGAGCCATTCTATACCCTAGAAGAATGTACTCAGCTAGGCTGGATTGATAAAGAAGATGATGATGACGATGCATGGGAAAATGAGGATGTGCGACTTATTCTTCGTAAGATACAACAATTCTTTCATTCTATGTATTAAATCCTGATACCGCCTCCCTCTTTAGCCCTACTTCGAGAACATGGATTGAGAATTAAAGAAACTGTAGCAGTAAGTGATTGTGAAGTGATAGTAGCGATATTTTAACTGTTTCTTTAAAAAGTATTATAAAGACATTATACCAAATTCAAGAGCGAAATACATACAGCTTTCCAATACTTATTGCGCAACTCAGAAATTAAAAGCAGCACAAAATAATCATAAGCCATTTGATGTAATTAAACATCATAGTCTTTTGATATAACTGACAATATACCTTTGCTAGGAAATCACAGCGACCTTGTATGCAGCAAAAAGATCATTATGTAAAGCCCAGTTAGAATATGTTCAATCATTATATTCGCTGATTCGATCTACAAGAGAACTATTAAATGAAAAGGTAAGCTGACAAAAAGGAAAACATAGGTCAGGTTACTTAAACTCCCTTCCAAGTTGACACCTTTACTCGAAGGCTTAGTTTCGGATAAGCACAGAAATATAAAAGCCTTACAGATACTAGCGCTATCGACAACAGAATTCGTCTATTATGTAAACTCTACAAGTACTTCATTTGAAAAAAAGGTATGGTGAATCTACATACTTTATCTGACAAAGATCTCATTCAAGCTCCCTAGTGCAATAGTGAGGGTTTATCGCTCTATATTCAGGAAAAGCTTGCTTCCTATTATCGTTCACTTAAATCGATGCAAGATGTTCCATCACGACCTTCTTCTCCTATTCCTTTCCCTTTTTTGAATAAGCCAAAGACTATAGTAAGTAAACTATATACAAATGTTGTGAAATGATAGATTAAGCCCCTGAGCAGCAGAGCTATAATAGCATTGAATCACTGTTTGCTCAACAAACGCAAATTTTCCAGCACATGTCCACGAGAGGTTATCTGCTTATCAAGAAAAGAAGCAAGGATGCAAATGGATCCGTTAGCAATACAGGAAAATGGGAAAGGTAAAACTAGAAAGATACTTTTTCATGCTTAATAACATTTCTTTTCTTCTAAAAAGGCATTACTTTTATATATCAAATCATGACGGGCATTTAAAACAATATAAGAATCAAAGCGTATGATCATACTCGTCTACTATCTACAATATACTAACCACTATTTCATCTAGGTATCCATTACAATCATCAATCTAAAACACGCGGTTGTGCAGTCTCTAGAGTCAGAAAAGCGTGATTATGTCATACAGATTTCTGGTGCAACAGATAGCTTTTGGTATGTTTACAACTATTCTCGTTCACCCCATGGTCATTAATATATGCATGATAGCATTCAACTTCAAACAGAGACAGCCAAAGATTTTTCCTGCTGGTTACAGGCATTAAGCTCATGGAACAATAGTAAAATAATAAGGAGGAGCTCAGTAAGTCTCTCACACTCATATGAAGAGATCTACTTGCTTAATAACTTAAGGATTTGCGTCTCAAACCACTGGGGTCAGGAGGAAATAGGTTTTTGTCAAAGAAGTCTATCTTGTCCGTAGAGAGCGTGCACACTACAGAGAATATGGTAAAATGCGGATTGTAATATACTAATACTTTTTTTTATATTAATATGACATATCCTTAGAGTACTACATCATATAAAAGCACAAGCAGTGCAGAGATGGCAATTAGCGGAACAGCTTTAGGTCATCCTATTCCTATTAGTGAGTGCTCTGTAAACTGCTCTGGCATGATCGCAAGTGACGGGCCCACACAGTTTACTGGCCTTTTCAAGATTTATAGTAGGAAGAGAGAAAAGGAGGAAAGAAGGAGCTAACTAATCAATGAAATATTGTATAGAGTCTTGTATTAAGAAGCTAAACTGTACCTCTCAACACTCAGGCGAACTTTGCATCTTGTATGCCTCGTTACTAGAAGGCGGTATTTTACACTTGCAGACAGAAAAGAATAGCAGCGAATTCTTTCACAGGCCTATTCATTTATATTCCCTTACATCTCAAGATATTTATGCATTCTCTGACTCTGTGGATCATATGCAGTACTGTATCGCTATTCGGCCATTACCAACAGAAACATATCATCTGATTACATGCAGCAGAGCTCAACGAGATTTATGGTTAAATCGCCTAAAGCATAGCTGTTTACAGACGATGCCTCTGCCAAGAAAGGTTCAAAGCCTGACAATACGAGTAGGCGAGGGACGAAAGATTCAGCTGAAGGACTCCGTTTTGTACTGTGAAATCGCAATCGATCAGGAAATCAGAGCGCTCACTGGCAGTTTAAAGAAATCCGCTACTCTGTCTTGGCGGGAAGATTTTGTATTCTCGTAAGCTCTACATCTAAAGCTGAAATGTGTATTAATCGCTGTACACGCATTTATTAGTGATATTGCCAAGATAAATCATGGCATCACAGTTACTATTTATTCCAAAAATAGCAAGAATGATCGAGATGTCGTCTACGGTACTGTCTTTATACCCGCGGATCAATTAACTACTTTAAACCATGTGCTTCAGGAAGACTGGTATGAAATTCGTAAAGAAGGAAGCAAGCACCGTGCATTTGCTTCTCTTACCGGACTGGGTTCGGGCAGCAATGCACTAGGTGAAGTGCGAGTGGGGATATTACTAGAAGAGCACACTGTCTTTTCACTCGAGGCCTACCAGCCACTGATAAATGTCCTAAAAGAATTTCACCATGACTTGATTTATGATATGGCCAGAAAGACATCCGATGTTCAGGCACTGGCACGTAACCTTCTCAGAATATACGAAGGCATGGGATTAACCATTGCATGGATAAAGTCGTTGATTGACTATGAGGTCAGCTCTCTCTCGTTAGGTATACACATATATAAAGCTTGGATCCGTCCTCTCTCTCTCATAGAAACAGTGCATAATACTCTTTATAATAGATGATGCCAACATTTTATTCAGAGGGAATTCATTTTTTACAAAAGTCATTGATAACTTTATGAAAATGAATGGTAGAGAATTTCTGGAAGAGGCATTACAGTTTACAATTGAAAGGATATGTAAATCTGGTACCTATATCGAAGTTGAGTCCTCACGTATACCAGATGCTACAGTCGAAACTACTTATACCAATTGCACAAAGCTGTTTGATCATGTTCGTTGCATATGGAGTGGGATTCAAAGAGCAAAATCAAAATGTCCTAGGTAGAGTATTGTGGTTATTCTATAGGTTAAATATTAAACAACGCTTTCTTTCTTTACCTTAGTGAATTCCGTAAAGTATTTGGACATTTACAATCGGCTATTATTAGCAGGTTTAAATTAGAGGATAATGTTTTGGAAAGACATCATCAGGTGGCCAGATATACATGTGTCAGGTAATTCCATGGTATATATCTATACTATTGCTATTTATTAACAAACGAGTGAAAAATAGCGGCTTTATCTTTTTACGATGGATATGTCCAGCTATTATCTCTCCTAAACAGTTTGGACTAGTACAAGATCATCCAGATACAAATACCTGTCGTACTTTGACCTTGATTGCAAAATGCTTAATGACACTTGCAAGCCATAACTCTACTGAACAAAGTGCAAAGGAACTATGGATAATGCAGTTGAACGACTTTGCTCAGGTAAAAAGATAGCTTGAATGATGCTACATTGTCCGGTCGAACTTATATTATGAATAGGCCAATACACAAAATTTTATGGACTTTATTAACCATGTATCAGTAAGTGTTTAATTTTTTAATACATCATATCACTGAGACAAAATACACACACACAGAACGCAGAAGAAGATCAAAACGATCAAAGCAAGACAAGACCTGATGAACCTAACCCGACCTATTTTCTGGACTTGCCATACGAGCTAGCTCAGCTTTCACGGTGGTGTACTAAAGAATGCACGGCAAACAACATTATCACCAAATCATGCGGCTAGATGACAAGAACCTTTAGCTAATAAAGACAAAATACTTTTTTATTTATTTATTTAATAAGCATGTGAATGATAACGCTGCTCGTCTACGTGAGCAATTGGAGGCATTGGTCCAGATACGGCAATACCATAACTTTGCTGACTTGATCTCGAACCTGATCTTGACAACGTACTTGATGCTTTACTGGCAGCACGTCGAATGGTGCCTAAAACACCACGTGAACGATTTGATCCAGATGAATCACTGCGCTTGGGAAGTTTGGCTACTGCTCCAGCAACAACAGCCATAAACGATTGCGTACGCCATCTTGTGTTGACATGTTCATCTGGTTCCACTTCACTCTGCTGTTCCTTGTCCTGTCGGCGTCGGTAGATAAACATGCCTGCTAATCCAGCTGCAGCAACACAGCCGGCAACAGCGCCTACAGAGATACCAATGATCTTGCTCTGTGGTTCTGCATCTACACTAGGTCCGTTGTTGGCAGCTTGTGTGGATACTTGGGCGTCCGGGGTGATGTTTCCTGTGCCACCACTGGCACTACTTCCACCAGAAGGTGTAGGATTTATTATTGTCGTACCCGTCGATTGATCTTCTGTGGACGAAGCCTCCTGATTATCAGAAGAAGAAGAATCATCGGTAGAAGAGTTATCGGAAGATGAGCTGTCGGCAATGCCCTGAGCAGAGATACTATCGGAGGATGAATTGTCGGAAGGTGCCTGTCGATCAGCAGCGGGTGTAGGTTGAATAGCTGTAGGTTGAACGGTGGGTTCAAAACCCTCGAGAGTGATTGTTACTGAACCAGGTGTGTCACCATTCGTGACACCTGGGGTAGGTGCTACTGCTGTTGGCACAGTTGAGGTTGCACTAACTTTATGAGAATTTATTATAGTGCTGTGATGGTCACTTTTAGCGTGATAGATCTTTTTAGTATGATGTGGTTTAGTAACAGTCGAATGATGTTTCTTAATAGTGTTATCTTTTCCTCGATGCTTCTTGTCGTGTGCTTTGTCTTTGTGATGCTTTTTATTAGCATGATGAGACTTGGTTGCCTTGTGGTGATGGACGCTGGTACGATGACTAGAGTGATGATGACGATGATGCTTCACATCGGCTGAGTGATGCTTCTTTGTCTTGTGAAATTTGGCATGTTTATTAGTCTTTTTAGTGGTATGATGAGCTTTGTGACAAACGTAAGACGTGTGAATACGGTGATGTCTATTAATCGTTTTCAATTGATGTCTATGCTGCTTCTTAGCTAAAGAGCAATTGACAATTGTTTTTGTAAAGGGGCGCTTGTGATGTCGGTGATGATGATGATCATCTGTAGTATGTGTTAACTTTTCGACGGTGGAAGCATTTACTATAACAGATCAAACTATTTTAAATTCGCTTTGTATATTTATTGGATCATTTTTATTTGTGTACCTATAACAATGAATAAAATAGTAATGGCCAAACAAAGTAGTTGCCACCTTGACCTTTTCATTAACAGAGAAAAAGGAGGAAAAAGAGAGAGAAAGAAAGAAAGAAAAAGAGAGAGAGAAAGGAAAGGAAAGTGAAAAGAAAAAGAAGGGGAAGAGAAGTAGAAGAAAGAAGAGGAAAGAGTGCATTAATTGGAGGGAGCACTGGCGTTTATTAACCATGTATTGACTGATATAATAAGGGTAATTTGCACGTTGAAGTCAAGTTGTACAAAAGATTGATAAAGTGCCAATCTAACTTCCGATCATATTTGGTCAACTAAACCTGAACGAGGGTAAAGTTGAAATATAGCAACCATACTTTATTTACTCTATGACAGTTAGCTTTTTATTGGTAATGGTTAGTCCATCAAATCATGGTCGATTCACGTTTTAAAGAATCAAGCTTTAGTACTCATGCAAGCTTATATTATTCGGAACAAAGTTTTAACAATCAATTTCCATCGTCCCGTTCGGTACTAGTTTAGAATTCTGTATTCTCCTTGATCTTTTTCTGTTTCCTTAAATAAATTTGGGTGTACAAGCCTACGGGAGGCGATCTCCATCCTCCCTCAAGAGTTTTATCCCATTGCCCGCTCAGGATAATGCTTACAGAATACGAATCAATCAACAATATACTTTCCCTTATATTCTTTGATACTCTATTGCTTGATAACCAAACATAGAAGGAAATATCAATTTTCATAATCGAGTTGTCATGACAATAGATTTGCTTTTAATTGTCAGACAAGACGCGAGATTTCTTTCGTGACGCTTTTTTATATAATTTTCTCCTTTTTTATCTCAACATTTCTCCAATTCGTTCCAAACAACAATGCTCGCAAAGGAAAATGTCCTCAATTCATTAAAAACTCGTGTTCCTGAAATATTTATGGAAGCTCAAAAACCGAATGCTGTGCTACGAAAATACTCCATCAACTTGACAGAACTTCAGTTTCCATGCTGTTTAAAGTCACCTGCAAAAAAAGGGGAGCCTCAGGATATTGATTATGAAGGAGAAGCGATATTTACAAAAGAAGTGTTACGAAATATAAACAAAGTACTGTCTATTAAAAAGAAAGAGCCTCATGCAGATAGAATTGTGCGATTCATTGCAAGCTTTTTACAGTATATGCAAGAATTTGGTAACTATTCAGCCTTCAGGTGTTCATACATACTCATTCTATTGTATAGACAACAATTTGAGAGCTGACGAACCTGAACCACAAACGTCTGTTACAGATAAAGAAAGATCAGAGTCTATTCGAGACGAATCAGACGAATCAGACGAATCAGACGAATCAGATCAAAGTGACATTGACAGATCAAAAGAACCAACCATTGTGATTGAATCGCTAAGCAATAGTGAAGGAGAAGAAGATCAAGAGGAAGAATACGAGACTGTAGGTTCTCGATTTGTAGAAATCCTGTTGAGACATTTGCTACGAGGATTTACGGCCAAACGTTCTTCCGTTCGTCTTCGATGTTGTCAGATTGTTGCACTAAGTATCAGCTCAATGGGAGAAATAGAGTAAGAAGGATATATCATTATTGATAGAAATGCTAACATCTATACAGTGAAGATCTTTATCAAGACCTGAAGGCAGCATTATTTGAGAGGATCAAAGATAGGGAAGCTCAAGTAAGAATACAGGCAGTTACTGCTTTATGTAGACTTCAAGGTGCAGACATTGACGTCGATCCAGCCGATGGAAAGACTATTCTTCAAAAACTCATGTGGATATTACAACATGATTCGAGCGCGTAAAATATGATATAATACATGTAATGAATTAGCCATCTAACGTCTAATTAGAGAATTACGTCGAGTGATCCTGTTCAACATAGATCCTAATCAAGAAACACTACCTTTTATTGTCGAACGAG
>JAMYHX010000766.1:0-13127 GCA_025529335.1 Rhizopus sp. PT2906 | reverse complement strand
CCAAGAAGAACGAAAAAGAATCCTTTTCAGTGCAGTTATTTGGCATTCTTATTTTATCCCTGACCTGCGTGAATTTAGATCAGCGATTCTTTAGTTCTGTATGCTCCAATTTTTAAGTGGATTAATGGTTAGCAGTGAAAACCTAGAGGAACTAATTCCTACGACTGGAGGGATATTCAGGGTAGATTTAGTTGTCTTAGTTCCATGCTTGATCAGTGAATAAAATCGCCTTTTTGGAAAGTGATGCTTAGGTATGGGAAGGTGCGTCGTTGACATGTATCAGTGTATTGTAGAAGTGAAAGGATTCAGTAACGAAGGGGTCTTGTACGATGCATGTAGAGGAAGTTCCAAAGGTAACCAAAGAATAACACTATTGATATTCACAGCATTAAAGGAGAGTGTGAGGACGGCATTGTTAATGTAGAGAAGGTGATTTATGATGTGACTCCAACAGAGCTCAGGTTCAATGCTAAAATTCGATAGAAACACGTAAAGGAGCTATGTCTGTGATCGTACGCCAAGCTATTGAATCGAACAAGTATTTACCTTTTTTGTACCATTTGCCACCATTATAATATAGAAAGAAATTAGTTATTCGCATAATAGCATTGAAGGTTCACAGTAAGTCAGGGAGTATTTTAGCTTCTGGCTACACTAAAGTTGAATTTAATGCAAGGAGGAGTTTGAGTGAGGAACACGAAAATGTATCCAAATTTTTTTAATTTTTTTTTGACAGCAATTTTCGTGTTTTATTTTACTAAATGAATTCGTGGTTAAATAGCAGTGAGAATGTTGTCAACGAGATAAAACCTACACCTTCAACTTCAAAAATAACAAGTTTATCAAAACCAAAAAAAACGGTTGAAATGAAAGACGAGGTATTATTATTGTTTATTCTTCTTTCTTTTCTTCAGGCTGACTTTTTATAAAAAGAATGGCAAAGGCAAAGGCAAAGAAGTCATTTCACAATTAAAGAGTTATGAAGAGTCTGCTTCAGATGACAGTATGGATCTAGATGCAGATCCATTAGCTTGGGAACAAGCAGTAAAGATTATGGAAGCAGTAGAAAAAGATCATTTAGAAAAAGAGTTAAAATCACTTAGTATGGAAGATAAACCAAGTCTAAAAAGAAAACAACCACATATGGACGGAGAGGATCTATTCACGAGAGAAGCAGTAAAAAACTGGCAGCCTCCACGATTAAGGGCATGGCATGCACGTCATACGGTACATTGAAATATAGATTATATTATACAAATATTAACCTACGTATAGAACCCTGAAGCCTATTACTTTAGATTGGTCGTTCCTGGTCAACTACAACACAATGGATCATGGAGCAAGGAAGAGAAAAAACGATTCATGGAAAGATATCAAGAATGGATAGATAAGGGGATTAGAATAGGCACCATGTGGGGTATATTCAGTAAAGCTTTCCCTCATAGAGTAAGTGTATATGTATTATATTTCAAATGGAGAGTTATTTATTATCTTTAGGTTGGTTATCAATGTATGTCATACTATCGCTCCCTTGTTAAAAAAGGAATACTAAAAGATGAAAACTATACGATTGTGGATGGAAAGCTAAAAGGTTCCAACAACCGTTTTGGAGCACCTTCTATTTCAAATTACAGTCTTGATCCTGAGTGGGAAACAGAAGAAGTTAAACAGATTGAAAGACAAGTGGACGAATGGATTAAGGAGTTCCATGGAGGATCAGCTATCAAGCAACCTGCAGTTGTTCGACGGAAACCCGCTACAGCAACTTCGACTACTACTGCTAGGCCTAGAAATCAAAAATCAAGAATATCAGATATGATCACGAAAATGCCTCAGAAACAGTCAAGAGGCGAGAATGATGATGATGATGATGACTTTGTGGATAATGGTGATGCAGAGGTGGCTCACCTACAAGAACGAGATTGGGATAAAGAGTGGAAAGAGCGGCTGGAAGCATACAAGATTTTTTTAACGTAAGCCCTTCAACAGAAAGTAACTTAAAGAATCGCAATAGAACTAACTTTTTATGTAGTCCATATCTCGATAAAGAAAAAAGGCATCAGTACTGGCAAGCCAAGCAAGAGTGGCGTCGAGGGCTTCTGACAACAGAAATGTAAACATACATGTTGTATGTATGCAACTATCCTTAACTTCTCTTCATATAGGCTTATGCAAAAAAGCATGATACAAAAACCCCCTAGTACGCTTCCATCAACAGAGACAGCTAACGGAGCAAAGGTAGTACAGTCAACACTATCAAGGTTCTTCACGGGTGTCAAGAAGCGAAAGGTTGATACACCTGACGAACTCATTTCATTTGTGCGTATTCCTAATGAACTGTTCAGTGGTGTCAAGCAAATACAACCATTATCCAAACGAATCGTACGGGATGCAACAAAAAGTCATTATTTCGAGCTCGACAGCATGCATGAATGTTCATCTATATTAGACTTAATACTGGAGCCAAACTTAGAAATATCAAATATGTCAAGACTAGAGGGTATCTTGGTTGATCCACCATGGGAGTTTTACGTCGCAGATGGACGGAACGATGGTTTGTGTTCATGGAATATTACTGATTTCCAAAAATTAATGGAGAAGGTGATCACGCATATGTCTGCGGGACTTGTCTTTGTTTGGACACATAAATTGATTCAGGCTGATGTAGTTAGAATGATGTATACTATAGGTAAAAGGAGATGGAAATCAGGTTCTATAGATATATATTAACTTCAATATAGATTGTAAATATGTTGAGAACCTTGTTTGGTTCAAAAAATCTGTCAATAATGTTCATTTGGATAACCCAAGCCCCTACATCAGTTCAACAAAAGAGATTCTGTTGATTTTTAAAAAGGGTGACGGATTCGAATTAAGACATCAACGATCACCTGATGTCATCATTGACTTTGAGATACCTACCGAACAGTGGATTGATGATGAATATACTGAACCAAAGCCTTCAGGCGTGTATGATATGATTGAAACCCTGCTTCCGAAAGCAGGATTTGATGACAGGTTGAAGAGAGGAAGGCTTTTAGAACTCTGGGCTAAGAGGAATTCTCCTCGAAGAGAAGGCTGGATCATGTTTCATGAGATTAAAAAGCATAGAAATATTGAATAAAAAAACGGTTTTATCAATAGTCATAATCTTCTTCACACAAACAGTCGTCTTCCATATAAAAGCTAGGCATGATGCGAGTTGCCTTCTCAAGGTACCATTCACCATTACTCAATTTACAAAGCGTCACACGAGCGACCATTCCCAAGACTAAGTTATCGATGATTTCCTTCTCGAGCACAATGTCATAGGTCTCCTTATTGTCGTCATAGTTTGTGAATGTAACTTTAAAGAAAGCGTCTGGTTGAGCATCAGCTGGAATAGGTGGTATAGATGTCACTTTGGCAAGCACAAAATTCAACGTTTTCAGTACATGCACACCTTTGATATCACCCATCTGCGAACGGACGATGTTGGTTGCTTCCTCTCTAGTCATGCCAACGACTTCGTCCAAAAATTCACTAAACATCTTCATCGTCTTTGCTGATGCATCATTCATCCAGGACATGTCCATCGAAATCGATTCGTCGCCAAAGACGATAGCACATGCTCGATTAAGCTTGCCAGGCATATCAACGCTCACTTTCTTACACTTGGGTAGCTCCACCTTAGCCTGACTGACGATGGCACGGGCCTTGGCGATATCATCAGCATATTCAGGGGCAACGTTTCTGATTTGAAGATATTTCAGAAAAGCATCAATGATATTGGGAGCGTCAACAAAGTCCTGCATTGCGATAAATCGACCTTCGCGAATAAATGTGTTTCCAAAATAAACTTGAGCAACTTCACTAAAGCTGACTTCAACGCCTTCCTCCAGTTCATCAGGTACAGTGTCAATTGCTAATTTGGCTGCTTTGTAATCCATTTCGCCATCTTCATCTACGTCAGCAGCAGTCGTTCGGCCTAAGAACATGTTTTGACCAGTAATGATCCCACCGAACTTGAGATAGTTGTCAAAGATTGCCTTCTTCTCTTCAGTAAACTTGTGGTTTTTACGATACTTCCAAATGGCATATTCCACTCTTTGTGATAAAGGAAGTTCACTAGTAAAGCAGTGAATATGAATTCTCTTTGTCTTTGTTTGTTTTCGTTACGGGTCAAATGGGTTATCAATGAGATCTTCTTGGTATTTTTCAACATAGTCGTCAGGTAATTCACTACCTGCTTCTGGTAATTTAGAAGCTTTGCTCTTCTTCTTCTTTTTTTTTTTCTTTTGTTGCTCAGTTGCTTGTCTATTCTGCTGTGTAAGACTGACAGGGGTTGATAAATCCTCAGGCATTTCAGATGTCTCTTTAGGAGATTCTTCATTTTCAATTACAGTTTCTTCTTCCTCTTCAGCTTCATTTAGTTCCTCCAAGACTTGATCTCTATAAAAAAAAAAAAAAGAAATAAGTCAAGAGAATATATAGATAATAATACAGTCTTCTCTCTTTACACAAAATCTCGTCTTTGTTCTTCCGTGAGGTTGTCCATATTTTGAATAAATAAAATAGACGCGTATTATTTTTAGGGACTTGAATACAACCTGATCCAGTCACGAATGGATGCATTTTAAAATTGAACAGTTAAATTAATAATTTACTTTAGGACTCAATGCAGTAATGCTCAATCAATGCATGCTTATTTAATTGATAAAATATAATATATCAAACTTGAGCACGTGTGTCATCTTGATACAACAGCACATATGAATCATCGAAAGGCATTGATTATATCAGCTTACAGTTGTTTGATCTTTTTTTTTTATTGAAGTATACTGAGGAACGAACGACGCACTAAAATTAATCTAACTCCAAACGCTCACTACCATTCTCTGAAAAACCATTGATAGATTGTTGGGTTGTACAATGCTTATGAATGTCCTTGAAACACTTGGCAGACTTTTCTCTCTGTTCATGCCAGCAAGCCCCAGCTTTGTAAGTAGCTATATCGATGAATTCTTGTTGAAGAGTTCCAATCTGTTAATCAAAGAAAAGTGGCCGGCTGAGTCGCACAGACAAAGATGATTTACTCCTCAGAAAACGGTTGAAGATCCTTCAAAGATTTAGTTCTCCAATTAGTATAGTCAATAGAATAAGATCGTATAGAACGTTTGACTTCTACTTTCAACTGGTCCCTGGAGGTAAACTTAGATTTGTCGGATTCCTTATGAAGATTTACTTTCAAAGCCTGAGTAGATGTACTCAAAGGATTAACAGAATGATCCTTGACAAGTTCTAAGGATTCTTCGCCCTCAGATATTTTATGTCAGAAGATTCGCCTTGATCATATATAATCTGATCCAGTTGCTTGCGATGCTCAGAAATTTCCATATAGTTTGGATTGAGGGAAGTATTGTCTTCACAGCCATGTTCTTTAGGAACTGTAACCTGTTGTTGCCCTTGATCAGAGGGCAAGTTGGAGCAGTCAAGTTAAACTTTTAAATGTTCATCATCAGACTGTGTAACAATTTCATGCTCTTTTGTAGACGGCTTAGCTTCAGCTTCAAAGGGGACAGCTGGTGATATAGATTTGCGTTGTTTTTTGAAGGTCTATCTTTTTTATAATTAGCAGCTACATGATCTCCCATGACACAGTTCCAACAAGTGCACCTATTGTTATCAAAACGAATGCCAGATCGTAAGGCTTCACTAAAGAGCGATCTTTCTGGAACCCTCGGGTTAGACATTACTCTTTAACAATTGCCATGAATTGAAATGGGTGATTCATGATGATTTGTCATATCAAGTAGCATGCTTCCTGGGGATCGACCTGTTTGCCAAAAATGAGAATAGAACACTGTAGGGTCGTCGTTAACCTGAGGTGATGATGCTTAAAGCATGATTGCTGTTCGGTTACTAGTAGACTAATTGAGGCCAACTTGGAGAATTATTAATATTGGGCGCATGATTTACTGTGCTACCCTTAGAGGTTTGACTTTTATCGGGAAGAGACATGTTACTTTGATCTTGAACACCAAGCACTGCCTTTTCAAGAGCAAAGTGAGGTCGGAGTTAGTTTTAATTTCGGAGGACTGCCTGTGACTGCCTTTCAAAGAGATAGACAGACAGAGAGGAAGAAAGAGAAAGAAAGAGATAGAGGGTTTTATTTTAACAGAAAAAAGAAAAGAGTAATTAGGATAAAAAAGGGGACAAACATAGTACAGTATATAAATTATTCTTTATAGATTCCTTTTTTATGTCAGCAGAACAACAGCAGGAGCAATCAGAGCAACAGCAGCAACAAGAACAGCAAGGACAACAATTACCAACAGAAGCACAATCTAATGAGAATAATGCCGTGGACGTGACTCAATCTAATCCAACAACTGAATTAAATTTAGAAGACCCGCAAATCCAACAAGCTATTGCACAAGCAGCAGCATTAATGGGTGATTATTCTCACTTGCTTGCAAACATTGATGTTGGTAAAATTGCTGCTACGGCCCTTATGAAAAATAACAGCCAAGTGCTTCCTGATCCAGAAACATACAAAAAATTATTAATGACACAAAAAGTACGTCAAGATAACAGAGAAAGAAAGAAAAGATGGAGGGAGCGTAACCAAGAGAGAAACAAGGATAACGATCTTCGTTGCCGAGTCAACAAGAGGGCACAAAAACTATTTGGTAAAGAAGACAGTGAGCATAAGCGAAGATGGATAGAAGAAGAATTCATGAGAAGAAGGGCAAAGAGGCTAGATAAAGAGCAACGTAAATCAGCACCCAGAATTCAATCGATCGAGAGTACACCTCCCTCAACTCCATCGACACCAACTACAACGCCTTCCATTCCACTGAAATCAGAAGAAATGGCCGCCTTTACAAATCTCTTGACCGATCAAAATTATTTATCCATACTAGCCAATAGCTTGAACTCGTTCACTCAACAAAAGAATCCACTCACAAGCCAACTATTAGGCATTCTTCAGCAACAACAACAGCAGCAGGAAACAATGTTATCTCAAGAAGAAACAACATCAGATTCACTGAAAGATAAAGAAAATGCAAAATCAGAAATCAAGGCAAATGAGTATCCAATGGAGGTCGTGTTGACATTAATGCAAATGAATGCTGGATGGCGGCAGTAAAATGTCGATCATAAAAGAGGTCATGCGCTAGTCTAATGTTATGTTGTACAGAAATAAAGGCACGCACACACTCTCTTTATGGAAATATAGTCTTTTTTGTTATTAGTGAGAGAGGAGTTAGGACATTTTTTATAATGGAATATATTCTGTTGTCATGGATATAAGCACGGGAGACAAATTGATAAAGGAATAGTCAAAAAGATGGAGATAGGAAAGAGGGGAAGGGCAAATACAATAATTGAATTTTAATGAGTTTGAGAAACAGTGGGATGTGCTCTCTTTTGTTCAAGTTAAAATAGATAATATTGGTGTTTTATCACTTTCTCTCCCTTTCCATTTTCTTTTGTGTATAAATAGCAAGTGTTTTGTATGCAGTAAAAAGATTTATTAGCGCGAAATAGTGTTCATCTAGGTGGATCGACGGGGACAACAGTGATGCTTACCAAATAAGGTAAGTTGTAAAAAATAGATACATTAAAAAAAAAGTATACTCTTTCTCTCTGTCTTTGTTTATGTTTCTCTTGCATGCGCATACATACTTTTATAGACAGTTAGCTGCAAGATTAACTATAAAATAAACCATTAAAAGTACCCAACACATAGCCTACATAAAGCATTCATTTTTGGTTTCATTTTTTACTTTAAAATTCTTTAAATTCAATTTCCGGAGTTGTGTCTTCGTCTCTCTTGGCGATAAAAAGCGATATTAATTAGCCTTTTCTTTCTTTTTTCCCCCTTTCCCCTTCTTTTTTCTTCCCCCTTTTTTTGTTGTCTCTCTCTCTCTCTCTTTCTTTCTTTCGCTCTTTTATTTATTGCTCTACTGTACTGTTTCCCTTTTTTCCCTTTCCGCTCATTTTTGTTTATTTTTAGTTTCGACAATATAAATATAGCTCAAGCAAGATGACTCAATCGCCTTTGAATGAGGAAACAAACTCAATAAACGACCAATTATCTACGTCTAGTACTAGCTATCATACTGAAACTGATGTGCACAACGAAACTTTATCTAATGACGACGAACAACACACACAGCCTTTAACAGCTGAACTATTAGCAGAACAAAACGAGCTAAATAAAGTATTACCGACGCCCAATGCGATTCGAGCTTGGGCTGCTGATTTGCCTGAAGTTCCAGATTCTGTACAACCTGTATTGACTAGCTCACATGTATTTGAAGTCGATATGAATCAAACCAATACCGGCACGATACATGAGACAAAGGATGTATTCACTGAAACTCAAAAGATAGCCTATATCGGACTTTGTTATCTGACCAGTTTAGAGGTCGTTCATGATTATCAAGGCAAAGAATTCGCAATGGCAAGGATGAGTGCAGATAATTGGCAGAGAAAACTCATGCGGATGCTTTATGCACACATGGATATTTCTGGCGAAGAAATTAAGATGATTGAATCATTATCCAAACATAACATTCTACCTACTGACCTCGTTCATCAATTCACATCTCAGGGCGACACGGCAGAGGTCAAATTGGACGAATTTGTCAAGAATAACAATGCAATCGATGATGATAAGGTCATCATTGATCTACGCTGGACAGTAATGTGCGACTTGTTTTTGATCTGCCTTAGCAATGAAAATTATGATGCTCGTTCAAGGGTGTTTGTAGCTCGCATTGCTTCTTACCTATCTCTCGACTGGTTTCAAGTCATTGGATTTGAAAAAAGAATCGCCGAACACCTTCTGCAGGACGTCTCTTGGGAAACAGAGACTGTCAACAGTATGGCCACAACCATGACCAGTATGACTATGACCAATGCAGAGGGAGACGGGTCGATCAAGAGTGATGCCGAGCGTTATGGCAGAAACCAGCAACGTAAGAAGAGACGCTATGTCATGGTAGGTCTAGCAACCATAGGTGGTGGCCTTATCTTGGGCCTTAGTGCAGGTCTGATGGCCCCTGTCATCGCTGGTGGATTAGGCGTCATCTTATCTACCGTGGGCGTTACAGGCACGGCAAGTTTTCTTGGTGGTACAGCAGGCATTGCTCTCATCACTGGTGGCGCCACTGTGGCCGGCGGTCGTAAGTTTCAACTATGCTATAATAACCCCTCCGTTAAATTTTTCGTTCATTGTAGGCCTTGGTGGTAAAAGTATGAGCAGACGCATGAAATCCATCAATACTTTTGATTTCCTTCCGATACATTCAGAAGACAATGTCAGTTGTATAGTTACCATTAATGGGTATTGATTTAAGCAAAATGACAAAACAACTTTAAATAACACAAACGTATTTTTCCATAGTTGGTTATCAAATAAGGAAAAAGAAGAAGCATCTTTACCCTTTAGCATCCTTGACGCCATCATGGGCGACCACTACACACTTTATTGGGAGCCCGAAATGCTAGAGGAACTAGGTAGTGCATTCAAGATTCTTGCCACTGAGGCTGTTACATTTTCCATTCAGCAAGCGCTGGCACACACCATCATGGGTGCTCTCTTATCGGGGCTTGCTTGGCCGTTGGCATTAACTAAGATAGGTTACATGGTAGATAACCCTTGGGCGAACGCGCTTGACCGATCTAAAGTAGCTGGCCTAGTCCTTGCGGATGTACTCATGAACCGTAATCTGGGATCGAGACCTATTACACTCGTTGGATATTCACTTGGTGCACGTGTTATATTTTATTGTTTATTAGAGCTAGCGCGTATGAAAGCATATGGTTTAGTCGAAAACGTCGTCCTCTTCGGCACACCCGTCAGTGCGTCCAAAGCACAGTGGAAGGAATGCACCACAGTTGTATCTGGTCGATTTGTTAATGGCTATGCAACCAATGACTGGTTGCTTGGCTTTCTCTTTCGAACGTCCACCGCTGGCTTAGGCAACATTGCTGGTCTGCGCCCACTTTCTCACATTGAAGGAAACCGCGTGCAGAATCTGGATTGCACAGACTTGGTTACAGGTCATTTAAGTTACCGAACAAGCATGCCTAAGCTATTGAAACGCGCTGGATTCATGGTATCGTCAGAAGAATTACCAACTCCAAAGGAAAAGTCTACAGGGGGTATCGTTAGCTTTATAAAGCCCAAGAAAGGAAACTTGGAAGGGGAGATACCTGAGGTAAGAGAGAAATAAAATAGCGCTCTTTGATAACTTATGAATATTATTAGACGGAAACAAAGAACAAGCAAATCGACTCTGTAAAAATGACTACTTCCCTATCATCTCTGTCCTCTGGGAAAGCATCCATACAGATTGCTCCTAAAGCGACATCATCTGAACCTTCAGATTGCGACCGCAACAGCAGTAGTAGTGACCTCATACCCACCCCCTCAACAACATCCACCATACCCAGTATTTCTTCAGACGAAAAGAAAGAAACAACAGACTATGAAATCATAGCAGATATCATTGCAAATGCTACTGCGGCAGCGTCTTCCAAATCTGGTACTTACAGTTCATTATCCTCTGGAAAAGCGTCTATTGCTGCGGAGACCACACAGCAGCACAGACGATCTACCTTGACCAACTTGTTTAGCAGCAATCGACCCAGGTCTAACTCAGCAGCAAAAGCATCCATAACTAGCAACAGCCATCATAAACGACAGTCTACTGGTAGTAGTACCAATGACAGTAACAGCCATAGGTCATCCCTCATATTTGGGGCCAGCTTATTTGGCATCAAGAAGAAAACCGAAGAAGAAGATCCAGCGAAAAGGGAACTAAGGGATGCTGGTGTTGAAGTGAAAGAAATTAAGAGTACCCTTGGTTGCTTAGTTGTACCCAAGGAGGTCAGTAATCCTATGCCACAAGTAAAACTTGAGCTTCCTCAGCATGCTAGATTGAATAGATAATGATTCACTGTCTCTCTTTTGTGTATATTACCTTTTTTTTATTGATTGCATTGAATTAAAGCTATCTTGTGTATAATAATAATACACTTTTTTTGTATAATTAATCTTGCGCTCTTTTGTTTCCTTGGTTACAGTCATCATTATGTGACACAAGTCTCTTTCTCGCCTTCGGATGTTTAACTCGATGATTTAGAAATGCAAAACTTGCATAAATAAAAGGCCCCTCAAGACTCATTCAAGCAAAAAGTAAAAGCAGAACAGTAGAATACCAACGATTCGGTTTTGATTTATTACTGTGAAGATATTTACACATTCACATACGCATTGCCACACATATACATATACGCTTATTAAAAGCCATGAACCTTGATGTCTGTCTTTTTCGCAATGTTTTCTGATACAAGAAACTCTGCAATCTTCAAACGCTGATCTCCCGAAAGCTGCAAGATTTGCCCAAGTTCAGGATCTTCTACAATAGTACCGTTGCAAGCAAACTCCTTCTTGAAGCTCTTTAGAATCTTTTTGGCATCATACTCTTTAGGAAGTCCTTGAAGTGTAGTTAATGTCTTTCTACCGTTTCTCTGTTGTACACGCAAATCTATATATTATATAAGTTATCATTTTAATTTGTCTATAGTATATTCTTACGGATATTCTTGGCGCCTTGGACAGCTGGTTTATTATCTTCGTCAACGTCAGCAAAGGGATCTTTAAGTAAATGGTTAGCTTCTTTGTTCTTAACTACATCTCGTTTTGTTTCTTACCAAAAGAGACGTTGAGTTCTTCAATGTTGGACATAAACTAATTAAAAAAGATTAAACAAAAAAAAAAAAGAGAGAGAGAGAGAAAGTTATCGAAACTAAAGTTGGGATGACGTAAATTTCACCTAGAAGTCGCGGACTTTTGTGGTCTGAGTCACATTTGCCAGGCAAAACTTTGGCTCTGTCACAAGCTGAGTAACAACAAAATTTAAACCAGCACTGGGTATTATAGGTTGGTTAGCTTATTAGCGTTTAAAATACAAAGGTATTATGAAGTCTGGGTCACATCTGGCTACAAAAGACCATTTATCTTGTATCTGAATGTGGAAGTGATTGCCATATTTGGACGCTCAGTAATGCAACACGGTAAATCTAAACAGTCTTATTTTTATATAAAATACAAATGTACTTTTTCCTAAAGTCCAAGCTCCTTTTGTCTTTTTGTAGCGATAGTCGTATTTTGCTTTTTGATATTATCTTTTAGCTCTGATTTCAAAATGGCAAGGGTTGTAAGCAACGAGTGCAGAGAGGATGCTCCTTAGCCTTCGATGAATATATCAACTGAAGCAAGCGTGAGAAATACCAAGGCTATGTCTTATAACTGGCTCACAATCGATGAATAGACCAGCTATCTTGGTTACAACAATATCAATAGCGCATTTATCAGCCACTAAATCAGAATATATATCCATCAGTATCTACCGCATTCTACGTTCAATAAGGGACAATAAGCAATGTCTACACAACAATAACAAAAACTCAGTAGCATAGACTGATAAATAATAATAGGTGTAACTATCATTTTTAATATCTTCATCTTTATTCTCCCAAATAAAAGAAACATAAAGAGTCCCATTGTACCTTCTGTCCATTCACACTACTACAACCATGACTACAATTACAACAGATATACCACATTATCATTACAAGCTCACGAGGAAATTTAATGATTTTGAAGTCTATTCGCAATAAGGAGTCCATGATGATGGCCGGCGATAGTCCGTTCAAACGCTCGTCTAAGCCCAGATCATTTGCCCCTAGGTACAGAATGGGGATAGATGGGGCCAACAGAATCAGGGGAAGGATGTCCCATTAGCAATCGTTTTCTTTACGCTCATTTGAAACTTGTAAACCCCTTGATTCACTTAAAACTATTGACGAAATATGGCTCACAGCTTGAGGCAATGATGTTGCTGAACAGGTAGTTCATTGGTCGAGTTTGTTGAAGCAGAAGCGATTGTTGCTGTTTCAGTTACTTGTATAATCTTTCCGGAAAGTAAATTCGCCTGTGATCGAAAATAAATGCACTCGATGGTGAGAACAAAATTCATGTATAAAATGTAAATTCACGCAGGTCAGGGATAAAATAAGAATGCCAAATAACTGCACTGAAAAGGATTCTTTTTCGTTCTTCTTGG